>JANAVB010017197.1:1051926-1099426 GCA_029216955.1 Iris pallida | reverse complement strand
CCCACAGCTTTCTTCCCTTCAGGTAATAGCACCAGCTCCCATGTCTTATTTTTCTCTAGTGCCCCAAGTTCTTCCATCATTGCAGCTTTCCATCTTGGGTCCTTCTTTGCTTCCTGCCAATTCTTAGGTAAAGAAGTGGAGTCTAATGAAGTGAGGAAGGCTTGATAAGTCGGAGAGATATTAGAATAAGACAAGTAGTTGGCGATATTATGTTCATAATCTTGATAACGAATAGGAGCCTTTCCCGCATTAATGCGAGAAGACCTCCTTAAGGGAGCAATAGGTGGAGGGGAAAGCATACCATCCGAGTCGGAGAGACCCGCTTCCGAATCCGAATGATCCGGTACGGAAGTAACATCTTCAGGAGTTGGGACAGGAGTAGACGAAGGACTTGGCACATTTGGCACAGGGCACGGCACAGTACTGGACCTCTGCTGTCTTCTTATGTAAACTTGGAGCTCCTTTTCCCTTGTCTGCTTCTCCCCCTGCGTAATGTACGTATTGTCTTCTTCGTCCTCCGTATCAGTATCATCGATGCTTTCTCCTCCTTTCTTCCAGTTTGTCACGACAGGACAAGGTACCGATCCGACAACTACGTTTGGGCGTACTACCTCCCCCTCACGTCTAACACACTCTGTGGGAGGCGTGTTCCCAAACGTAGAACCTTCGTCCGAACCATAATAAGGTTCCAGCTCTCTGAATGTAACGTCCATGCTTACAAACAGCTTCCGTTCAACCGGGCTCCAGCATACGTAACCCTTCTGTGTCCCGGTGTACCCAACAAAGACACACTTAACCGCTCGAGGATCCAGCTTACCAACACCAGGCCGGTTATCGTGGACGAAGCATACGCAACCAAATACTTTCGGAGGAACGGTGTACACAGTTGTCCCCGTGAGCATCTCCAAAGGCGTCTTCCAGTCCAGTAATTGAGAGGGCATCCTGTTGATGAGATAAGAGGCTGTCAAGACAGCCTGCCCCCACAAAAATTTAGGGACATTCATAGCCAGCATCATTGTCCGAGCCACCTCCAGCAGGTGCCTATTCTTTCGTTCGGCAATACCATTTTGAGCCGGTGTATAAGCACAAGAGGTTTGATGCAGTATACCATGAGAGGATAAATACGCAGCAAACCTCTTATGGGTATATTCCGTCCCATTATCCGACAGGAAACACTTAACACGAGCATTATACTGTGTCCTCACCCGTTGATGGAAGCTTAGAAATGCCTCGAAAATATCACTTTTATTCTTCAGCAGGTAGACCCACGTTACGCAGGTAGAGCAATCAATAAAAGTAACAAACCATCTATAACCGTTAACACCGTTGGTAGGACAAGGGTCCCACACATCGAAATGAATCATATCAAAAGCAGCAGAACATCGATGCCCAGAACTCACATAGGAGCTTCTGGTATGTTTTCCCAACTCACAAGCATCACAAACTAACAACTCTTTATTTGCTTTTTGATATAAGGACGGATACAATCGACTAATAACGGAAAAAGAAGAATGTCCTACACGCCGATGTTGGAGGAGTAGCTCGGCTTCGACACTTCGACTTCGGACTTCCGGTTGGGCGTCTGCAACCAAAGATGCCAGTGCTCTATCCAGATCGTTCCTGTCCAAGTACCATAGACCCTTATGCCATGTGCCAGTGCCTAGGCGTCTCCCCGTTCCCTTCTCCTGAAAAGTTACCTTAGGAATATCAAAGGAAACAATACAGTTTAGATCAAGGATAATGGCGCTAATGGAAATAAGATTGACAGGAAAGGAAGGAGCATGTAAGACATTAGATAGAGTGATGGAAGGAGTGCAATCAACAGTGCCTTTACCCGTAACCGGCCTGTAGGTACCATCAGCAGTCTGAATGCTTTCTGGCGGCGTTAGAGTAGAGTATTCCCGGAACTCTCCGCGGGACCCCGTAACATGGCAAGATGCCCCAGAGTCCATAATCCAAGCTGGCTGAGAGGCAGATGCAAGAGCACGCGGAGGTATACCGGCACTGGTTTGGGAGAAGTAAGTGCAGTAATCTCCTGTAGCGGACGGCGCCCCAGGAATGACTTATCTTTCACCAGAACCAAGCTTTGAGCCGCGCATCTTCTCGAGAACTTCCCTCTCAAAAGGAGTGATGTCCGCCAGCTGATTGTCCCCACCTTCATCCGCCAGATGCGCCTTATTGCCTCCAGAGTAAGTGCCCCTTCCACCACCGTAGCTGCCTCGACCACCTCGTCGTCCACCGCGACCACGACCCCGACCATTCGAGGGAGTCCGTGTCGGTTTTGGGCAAAAGCGGATGTAATGTCCTGTGTCACCACAGTTGTGGCAAACGCCTCCCGTAGAAGGAGGCTGTATGAAAGTGACAAGAGCAGAAGTGTCAACTCCGGCCTGCTCCCCCTGGGAGAGACCCTTGGTAGGCATCAGCTTCAACCGTGCTTCTTCTTGTGCCATGGCAGCTATGGCGTCTTCTAAAGTCGGCAGCGTCGGTTGGGCCAGAAGGACATTCCGCCGTTGTTCAAACGCTGGGTTGAGCCCCTTCAAAAACTTCATCATCCGTTGCCGCGAAATATAATCCAGAAATTTCTGGAAATATTTTGCAAAAGTTGGTTCAACCTGAGCATCCTCCATGCCAAGAGGATCATAATGGTCAAGATCAGACCAGTACTTCTTCAACAAGGCAGCGTACTCAGAGATAGTACGATCGTCTTGGAATACCCTATCGAGCTCATCCTGCAGTTGGAAGACTCGCATGGGGTTACCCGAACCGGAGTACATGTCTTTCAACGTCCTCCAGATATCAGCAGCTCCCTCCATTGCTTCAACGTTACCCGACACTTGGTCGGTCAAAGAGGCTGTCAACCAACCAGCCACGACATTGTTGACAATGTCCCATACAGCAAACTCCTTCGAGGAGTGATCGACAGGGGCCTTGGTGGTGCCATCTACATAACCAACCAAGCCACGTCCCTTCAGCGTCCGCATTGCCTGCCGCGACCATTTCAAGTAGTTGGTCGTGCCTTCCAACTTCGTCTCCAGCTTGTCCAAGTTCCCTATTTTGTACGGTGACGGATCCACATCAGTACGGGTCACGCGTGGGGTCGCCTCCGGTAATCTCTTGGTCAGGAGATCCTCGACCAGGGCCTTCATTTCTTCGGCTGTTAACTTCTCATAGATGGAGTCCATGACTTCTGCAACTGCAATCAGTGAGGTGTTGTTGTTTCCGGAGTCTTCTTCTTTCGAGTCGTCTTCGTCTAAGTCAGCTACCGGGGGGAAACAACAAAACGAGATCCCTCACTGATATGTCGTAGTTTATACGACCAACTAGAACCGCGTCATGATAACGCGTTCGGACGGCTCAAGGATAACCAACGTAGTTGTGCCTCCTTGCATGAGACAAACCAGAGGTATACCAGCCGTGCAGAAACGATTGTAAAGACAACGTTCTGAGATACGAAGATCTAAAGAGATTTCGTATTCGTAGTAGAGCTTCTAAAAAGAAGGTACTAATTCTCGAAGGCAACTACAGAGATCTTCTAAAGAGAAGGAACTCTGTTTTTATTTTATTTTATTTTATTTTTTTATTTTTTTGTTGTTTTTTTTTTTGTTTTTTTTTGTTTTTTTTGTTTTTTTTTTTAGAACAGCGGAAACCCTAAAAAGAGGTGCTGTAGTAGGAAAGGGGATCTGGAAACCCTAAAAAGGGCGCTGTGGAGAGGGGGGGGGGCGTCGCTGTGGAGGGTTGGGGAGGCGCTGTGGAGGGGGGGGGCGGCGCTGGAGAAGGAGGGGGGGGGGGGGCGGAGGGCGGTGTGCTGCTGTGGGGGCTGCTGGGCTGCGGGCGGAGAGGGGGGCGGCGGCAGGGGAGGGCTACGGGCGGAGAGGGGGGCTGCTGGGGGGGGGGGGGGCGACGGCAGGGGAGGGCTGGGGGCGGCAGAGAGTGGGGGGGGGGAGTGGGGGGGAGTCGGCGGCTTGGAGGTGGCGTAGGTCGGAGGGGGGGTCGGCGGCCTGGAGAAGGTGGGAGAATATTTTTTTTGTTTGTGGAGAGAGGGAGAGAGAGAGAGATATGGCTCTGATACCAAGTTGAAATGAGTCTAATATCTCAGATAGATTTATTGAGGGCTACTGCCTACTACTTATAGAGGGTCCAACCCCTCTTCATATTACATCTAACCGATGTGGGACTAAAGTCCCTTATTTACTCTCAACATCATCTCTATTTGGTTACTGGTCTTAATTAGCAACTTTTTATATATGCAAGTTTTATGATATTTTTTATTTGATTATGGCTATTTCTTCTTTTTTTTTCCTTTTTGTAGCTTATTGTGGAACAGCCTGGAGGCTTCTACCAAACTTCTTTCATTATAGCTTTCTTAAGTGATGTAACCTGATATTACTCTGATATTTTGCATGTCTTTTAAATTTAAATCATGATTAAAGTTTTCTTAAAGTCTTAGTCACCTAACTAAAGCATACATTCTCCACCATTTGCACTTTTATGATTGTGGCATTATCTTAGTATATTCTTTGACCTATTTACTTTATTGATTTTAATTTATTAATTTAATATTTTGAATATTCTCCTGTTTTGTCTTCTTTGGTTGTTATATGATTGCATCCATTTCGTAGAGTTATTTCCTAAGCTTGTGTTGCTTCCTTTCTAAGTTGTCTTTTGGCTGCAGCGTTATGAACTTGCTAGCTGAAATATGTTCTCAGCCAGAGATGGTCCCAAAGATTCTGGAGACGTTGACATCTTGACATCTTCGGAGAAACAGGAATTAGTCCTCAACAAAATATTCCTACCTGAGGAATCTAGAGATGGGATTAAAGACGAGGACAATCCATATATATATATTGTCTACTTTAACACCTTCATTGTGGCCATGCATGAGACACAGCATTACATCTGTTCGTCATTCTGCCATACGCACACTGGTAAACATTCCTTTCTTATATGCTTATCGGTTTCTTCTATAGTTATGACATAAGGTTTATTGCAAACTAGCTCTTATATTGACATTTGATTCTTATCCTTAAGCTAGTATTAACAATATTCTTTCTATGAAATCTTTATTATGATCTCCACCAGTACTTCCATTAGCAAGGCTATTTAAGTACATACTGGAGGTTAATATTTGATGTTTATACCATTCTACCTTGTTGATTAGTTACTTTTTTGCAAAATCATATAAAATTTTACCTGTGAAGAAGTCTTGTTTCCTAGTATGTAAATAAGTGCTTCATTAAACTTGCAATCTAAATTTTTGCAGGAGAGACTTCTTGAAGTTGGATATAGAAGAGTCTCTTCTGAGACAATGGCCACTATATTTTGGGCTGCTTCTGTTCTAGGTGATGCTCTGCGGATTGTTTTCCAGAATCTGCTATTGGAGTCAAGCGATGACATTCTTCAGTCTTCAGAAAGGGTGTGGAGGTTCCTGCTTCAGGTTATTTGGTTACTGACAAGTATTCAATGATTTTGGACTTCTCTCTAATTATTACCGCAACTTGGTTTGTGGCCATTTTCTGTAATACCTAGTAAAAAGGTCTTCTTTTGTTGTTTAACTACTTCTGTGCCACTCTTTTTCACCACTGCTTCTCTCAATAATTGTTTCCAAGTGGTCTGTATTTTATTATAAAATCATAAAATGGAATGAGGGCACTACATGAATGCTTTTTGTCTCAGTAGGTTCTTACTTATCTTAATCTGGGCTTAAAGCTGAATGTCGTCACGGTCTTGCCAATGTGGCAAGATGTGATTGGTGTTTCTTTGGACACTTGTGATTTTTCCATGTCCTAAGCTAATTTTGTGGATAGGTGCTGTTAAGCCACATTTCCACATCTCATAAGTGGTCTCCAGCCTTGATCTCAAGAGGAGAACCCATTAATCTATGACTTTTAAGGCGTCCTGAAGAAAGAAAAGTACAAAAAGCTTATCCGGTCTATTTAGTTACACATCTTATACATTGACACTAAATCTCTCCACAAGCTCAAGATTGATAATGTAATGTCTGTCATAAATACGTTTTGAGTTATCCTTTGAGTAAGTTGAAATGAGTGAAATATCTCAGATAATTTTATTGAGGGCTACTGCCTACTACTTATAGAGGGTCCAACCCCTCTTCATATTACATCTAACCGATGTGGGACTAAAGCCCTTATTTACTCTCAACACTCCCCCTCAAGATGGGCGATAGATATTAATCATCCCCATCTTGTTACATAGCTTTGACAGACTCAATGAACTAAGACCCTTAGTCAGACAGTCTGCCACTTGTTCTTCTGAGCGAACATAGTCAATCTTCAGTATCCCTTGTTCCAGCTTTTCTTTGATGAAGAATCGATCGATCTCGATGTGCTTCGTTCTGTCGTGCTGAACCGGATTGTTCGCTATACTTATCGCAGCTTGACTATCGCTCAGAAGGTGCAATGGTGTCCCCTTGTCTAGCTTCAACTCTGTCAGCAGCGCCTTTACCCATAGCATTTCTGATACTCCTAGAGCCATTGCTCTGTATTCTGCTTCAGCTGTCGACCGTGCTACCACTGACTGTTTCTTGCTTCTCCATGAAACTAGGTTTCCTCCTACAAAAACACAGTACCCTGTGGTAGACCTTCTGTCGTCTATGCAGCTTGCCCAGTCTGCATCGCAGTATCCCTCAACATTTGTGCATCCATTCTTCTTGAACCACAGTCCTTTTTCCGGCGTCCCTTTCAGATATCTTAGGATCTGAAATACTGCATCCATATGACCCGTTCTTGGATCATGCATATAGCGGCTTACAACACTTACTGCAAATGAGATATCAGGGCGAGTATGCCCTAGATAAATCAGTCTGCCTACTAGCCTTTGATATCTTTCGCGATCAACAGGCTCTCCTGCTTCTGCTCCCATCTTGCACTTTTGGTCAATTGGAGTGACTGCTGCTCGGCATTCCAGCATTTCTGTCTCCTTCAGCAGATCTAGTGCATATTTCCTTTGTGAGAGAACAATTCCTTGTTCACCATCACACACCTCGATACCTAAAAAGTATCTCATCTGTCCTAAGTCCTTCACCTCAAACTCCTTAGCGAGTTTCGACTTCAGCTTAGTGATCTCATCAGCATCATCACCTGTGATCACTATATCATCTACATATACAGCAAGTATAGTAATGTGGCCCCTTGCATGCTGGAGAAAGACAGTATGATCTGCATTTGTCTGATGGTACCCCATGCCAGTAACAGCCCTTCTGAATCTGTCAAACCAGGCTCGAGGAGATTGCTTCAGCCCGTACAGCGACTTCTTCAGTTTGCACACTTTTCCATGTGACGTTCCTTTACCTGAATCTGACACAGAGTAGCACCCCGGAGGAGTCTCCATGTATACTTCTTCTTGTAGGTCTCCATGAAGAAATGCGTTCTTTACGTCTAACTGATGTAGCTTCCACCCATAGTTTGCTGCAATGGAGACCAGCGTTCTTACGGTACTCATCTTCGCTACTGGGGCAAAAGTCTCATCATAGTCGATGCCATACGTCTGGGTATAGCCTTTTGCAACCAGTCTCGCCTTGTACCGCTCAACTTTTCCTTCTGGTGTCTCCTTCACTGTGTACACCCATTTGCATCCCACAGCTTTCTTCCCTTCAGGTAATGGCACCAGCTCCCATGTCTTATTTTTCTCTAGTGCCCCAAGTTCTTCCATCATTGCAGCTTTCCATCTTGGGTTCTTCTTTGCTTCCTGCCAATTCTTAGGTAAAGAAGTGGACTCTAATGAAGTGGGGAAGGCTTGATAAGTCGGAGAGATATTAGAATAAGACAAGTAGTTGGCGATATTATGTTCATAATCTTGATAACGAATAGGAGCCTTTCCCGCATTAATGCGAGAAGACCTCCTTAAGGGAGCAATAGGTGGAGGGGAAAGCATACCATCCGAGTCGGAGAGACCCGCTTCCGAATCCGAATGATCCGGTACGGAAGTAACATCTTCAGGAGTTGGGGCAGGAGTAGACGAAGGACTTGGCACATTTGGCACAGGGCACGGCACAGTACTGGACCTCTGCTGTCTTCTTCTGTAAACTTGGAGCTCCTTTTCCCTTGTCTGCTTCTCCCCCTGCGTAATGTATGTATTGTCTTCTTCGTCCTCCGTATCAGTATCATCGATGCTTTCTCCCCTTTCTTCCAGTTTGTCACGACAGGACAAGGTACCGATCCGACAACTACGTTTGGGTGTACTACCTCCCCCTCACGTCTAACACCCTCTGTGGGAGGCGTGTTCCCAAACGCAGAACCTTCGTCCGAACCATAATAAGGTTCCAGCTCTCTGAATGTAACGTCCATGCTTACAAACAGCTTCCGTTCAACCGGGCTCCAGCAAACGTAACCCTTCTGTGTCCCGGTGTACCCAACAAAGACACACTTAACTGCTCGAGGATCCAGCTTACCAACACCAGGCCGGTTATCGTGGACGAAGCATACGCAACCAAAGACTTTCGGAGGAATGGTGTACGCAGTTGTCCCCGTGAGCATCTCCAAAGGCGTCTTCCAGTCCAGTAATTGAGAGGGCATCCTGTTGATGAGATAAGAGGCTGTCAAGACAGCCTGCCCCCACAAAAATTTAGGGACATTCATAGCCAGCATCATTGTCCGAGCCACCTCCAGCAGGTGCCTATTCTTTCGTTCGGCAACACCATTTTGAGCCGGTGTATAAGCACAAGAGGTTTGATGCAGTATACCATGAGAGGATAAATACGCAGCAAACCTCTTATGGGTATATTCCGTCCCATTATCCGACCGGAAACACTTAACACGAGCATTATACTGTGCCCTCACCCGTTGATGGAAGCTTAGAAATGCCTCGAAAATATCACTTTTATTCTTCAGCAGGTAGATCCATGTTACGCGGGTAGAGCAATCAATAAAAGTAACAAACCATCTATAACCGTTAACACCGTTGGTAGGACAAGGGCCCCACACATCGGAATGAATTATATCAAAAGCAGCAGAACATCGATGCCCAGAACTCACATAGGAGCTTCTGGTATGTTTTCCCAACTCACAAGCATCACAAACTAACAACTCTTTATTTGCTTTTTGATATAAGGACGGATACAATCGACTAATAACGGGAAAAGAAGAATGTCCTACACGCCGATGTTGGAGGAGTAGCTCGGCTTCGACACTTCGACTTCGGACTTCCGGTTGGGCGTCTGCAACCAAAGATGCCAGTGCTCTATCCAGACCGTTCCTGTCCAAGTACCATAGACCCTTATGCCATGTGCCATTATCCTTGATCTAAACTGTATTGTTTCTTTGATATTCCTAAGGTAACTTTTCAGGAGAAGGGAACGGGGAGACGACTTGGCACAGGGCACGGCACAGTACTGATACGGAGGACGAAGAAGACAATACATACATTACGCAGGGGGAGAAGCAGACAAGGGAAAAGGAGCTCCAAGCTTACAGAAGAAGACAGCAGAGGTCCAGTACTGTGCCGTGCCCTGTGCCAAGTCGTCTTCCCGTTCCCTTCTCCTGAAAAGTTACCTTAGGAATATCAATGGAAACAATACAGTTTAGATCAAGGATAATGGCGCTAATTGAAATAAGATTGACAGGAAAGGAAGGAGCATGTAAGATATTAGATAGAGTGATGGAATGAGTGTAATTAACAGTGCCTTTACCCGTAACCGGCCTGTAGGTACCATCAGCAGTCTGAATGCTTTCTGGCGGCGTTAGAGTAGAGTATTCCCGGAACTCTCCTCGGGACCCCGTGACATGGCAAGATGTCCCAGAGTCCATAATCCAAGCTGGCTGAGAGACAGATGCAAGAGCACGCGGAGGTAAACTGGCACTGGTTTGGGAGAAGTAAGTGCAGTAATCTCCTGTAGCGGACGGCGCCCCAGGAATGACCTGTCTTTCACCAGAATCAAGCTTTGAGCCGCGCATCTTCTCGAGAACTTTCCTCTCAAATGGAGTGATGTTCGCCAGCTGATTGTCCCCACCTTCATCCGCCAGATGCGCCTTATTGCCTCCAGAGTAAGTGCCCCTTCCACCACCGTAGCTGCCTCGACCACCTCGTCGTCCACGACCCCGACCATTCGAGGGAGTCCGTGTCGGTTTTGGGCAAAAGCGGATGTAATGTCCTGTGTCACCACAGTTGTGGCAAACGCCTCCCGTAGAAGGAGGCTGTGTGAAAGTGGCAAGAGCAGATGTGTCAACTCCGGCCTGCTCCCCCTGGGAGAGACCCTTGGTAGGCATCAGCTTCAACCGTGCTTCTTCTTGTGCCATGGCAGCTATGGCGTCTTCTAATGTCGGCAGCGTCGGTTGTGCGAGAAGTACATTCCGCCGTTGCTCAAACGCTGGGTTGAGCCCCTTCAAAAACTTCATCATCCGTTGCCGCGAGATATAATCCAGAAATTTCTGGAAATATTTTGCAAAAGTCGGTTCGACCTGAGCATCCTCCATGCCAAGAGGATCATAATGGTCAAGAGCAGACCAGTACTTCTTCAACAAGGCAGCGTACTCAGAGATAGTACGATCGTCTTGGAATACCCTATCGAGCTCATCCTGCAGTTGGAAGACTCGCATGGGGTTACCCGAACCGGAGTACATGTCTTTCAACGTCCTCCAGATATCAGCAGCTCCCTCCATTGCTTCAACGTTACCCGACATTTGGTCGGTCAAAGAGGCTGTCAACCAACCAGCCACGACATTGTTGACAATGTCCTATACAGCAAACTCCTTCGAGGAGTGATCGACAGGGGCCTTGGTGGTGCCATCTACATAACCAACCAAGCCACGTCCCTTCAGCGTCTGCATCGCCCGCCGCGACCATTTCAAGTAGTTGGTCGTGCCTTCCAACTTCGTCTCCAGCTTGTCCAACTTCCCCATTTTGTACGGTGACGGATCCACATCAGTATGGGTCACGCGTGGGGTCGCCTCCGGTAATCTCTTGGTCAGGAGATCCTCGACCAGGGCCTTCATTTCTTCTGCTGTCAACTTCTCATAGATGGAGTCCATGACTTCTGCAACTGCAATCAGTGAGGTGTTGTTGTTTCCGGAGTCTTCTTCTTTCGAGTCGTCTTCGTCTAAGTCAGCTACCGGGGGGAAACAACAAAACGAGATCCCTCACTGATATGTCGTAGTTTATACGACCAACTAGAACCGCGTCATGATAACGCGTTCGGACGGCTTAAGGATAACCAACGTAGTTGTGCCTCCTTGCATGAGACAAACCAGAGGTATACCAGCCGTGCAGAAACGATTGTAAAGACAACGTTTCTGAGATACGAAGATCTAAAGAGATTTCGTATTCGTAGCAGAGCTTCTAAAAAGAAGGTACTGATTCTCGAAGGCAACAACAGAGATCTTCTAAAGAGAAGGAAATCTGTTTTTTTTCTGTTTTTTTTTTGTTTGTTTTTTTTGTTTTTGTTTTTGTTTTTTTTTTTTTAACAAAACAGCAGAAAAACCCTAAAAAGGGCTCCTGTGTAGGGGGGCGGGCGTTGGGGTTGGCGGCGGGGGGGGGGGGGGGGGGCAGGGGGGTGGTTGCAGGGAGGGTCGGCGGGGGGGTGGTTGCAGGGGGGTCGGGTCGGCGGGGGGTGGGCGTTGGGGTTGACAGGGGTTGGGTCGGCGGGGGGTGGTTGCAGGGAGGGTCGGCGGGGGGGTGGTTGCAGGGGGGTTGTCGGCGGGGGTCGGCGACAAGGAGCAGAGGCGGGGGGGTGGGTGCAGAGGTGGTCGGCGGGGGGGTGGTTGCAGGGGGTTTGTCGGCGGGGGTCGGCGACAGGGAGCAGGGAGAGGGCAGCGGGGAGGAGAGGCGGGGGCTGTGGTGACGGCTAGGGTTAGCTAGGGTTAGGGTTTGGGAATGGGAGGCGGTGGCGGCTAGCTAGGGTTTCTCCGGAGAGAGAGAGAGAGAGAGGAGAGGGGGGGGGGGGGGGGGGCGGCTAGGGTTACCTGGCTCTGATACCAAGTTGAAATGAGTGAAATATCTCAGATAATTTTATTGAGGGCTACTGCCTACTACTTATAGAGGGTCCAACCCCTCTTCATATTACATCTAACCGATGTGGGACTAAAGTCCCTTATTTACTCTCAACAGAGTATGAATCGCAGATAAATAGGTGAAGAAAGCTATCACATATAACCTTTCTAAGCAGGATATTTTGTATATAAAATCTTATCTGTTTAGCCTTGAACTCAATTTGATATTATTATATTGTTATGTAATTTACCCTCAAAATATGCCTTTTATACATCAAATTGATATTCTTTTTGTGCAATCTTATCACCTTAAAGCTTTACACTATAAACTGTTGTGCGGAATCTCCCTTTTTGCTTAGCCATCCAAAGATTTACTATTTATGTAAGATAATCATGTAAAGTCTTGCACTAAATTCTGTTGGCAATTTGTACCATGCTTTGTGCCCGAAATCTGGTTAGATTTGATAGCATGTTAACTTTTCTGATGTCTGTATTTTGATAAAAGAATATGATTTCAGAGTCCAGTGCAGGATTTAGAAGCGCTGCACTGTCATATTTTAATTCGTGGATACAACTAGCAACTACTCCATATGGCTCCCCATTTGCAACAAAAATGTTTTGACTGGTAGCACGTTCTCGCAAGAGTCATTATAGAGCTGCTGCTAAAATGAAAGCTGTAAAGCTTGAAAGTCAATACGATAGAATTTTTTACATCTGATCCTGCAAGCGAAAGTGTTTTACGGGAAAAGAACTCTGATGTTTCTGCAGCTAGTACAAAGATAATTGTTGGTGGAGATACCGATAATCCGGTTAATCAAACACGAGTTGTTACAGCAGAAGCAGTAGGCATTTTTGCCTCTAAGTTGCCAAAGTCTTCTGTACAAGTTGTCATTGATTCATTATGGAATGACCTTACAATCACTATCAGGAATCCAGAGACAGGTAAAAAGCTTGTCTAAGTCTCTTTTACCTAGCCAAATTCAATTTGTTGCTTCCTATACCAATTTGTTTTTCCATCCTCCATCTGTTTTTGCATAAAAATGACGTTCTTCCAGGTTGCTTCCATGGTTGTTGTTGCTTGGTTTAAAGAGCTTAGAAGCAGGGAACCTGATGGAACTGTGCTTGGTCTCTTGGAACGTATTAGGCAGTGGTGGTTAGATTTGTTATCCTGCTCTGGTCCTGCATTTCCTACTAAGGAATCACTTCTTCCTTATTCCGAGCTTTCGAGAACTTATGCTAAGATGCGTGGCTTATGCTAAGATGCGTGGTGAAGCTGGCCTTTCGCTCCAGTCAGCTGGCTCTTCTGGCTTATTCCAAGATGTAATTTCAAATATTAATGTGACTTTGATGTATTAAGCATTGATGGTGCTGTTAACTTTGCTTCAAAGCTTTCGTTGCACACTGATTCATCTGGTGCTGGAATTAGTGAGAAGCAAATTTGGGATGATATAGAAGGAATTAAACAGCCTCTTTTATCTACAGCGGGCTACTTAAAATGTGTTCAGGTGTATGCTTAAAGCTCTTTTATATTAAAAGGAAGATAAGACCTACTACAAAGATTGATGTGTTGGAGTTTGGCCTTTTGTTTAGGAATTTCAGTCCCACATCGGCTAGGCCAAATGAGTTGTATCTCTATATATTAGCTATGCTCTTTTAAAGATGCACATGTGGTGTGAAGGTGCACATGGGTGTGCCATGTGGGGGTATTTTTCTAATGGAAAAAAAAGGCTAAATCAACAATGAAGCATTTATGCTTTTTGCTCTTGAAAAATTTATTTCCATTGGAGCTACGGGGCTTAGCGACTCTGGCTCATGAGGCGTAATGTGGCGTTTTGTTGGTGCACTTTGCACTTAGCACGTTAGAGTGCGCAAGTGGTGCACGTTGCATGAGTAGCGCAGTGTGCGGCTTGCGCAGGTTGCGCGCGGTGCGTGTGGCGCAAGTGGTGGTGTGCGCGTAGTGTGTTAGTTGCGCGGGTGGCGCAAGTTGACTCATATCGTGTCTATATACGATTTGAGCGGTTACAGCACGTTCGGGACGGTTTTTTTTACGTCCCAAACGTTCTGCTAACTGGGCAGTTACTGCGCGGGCTTATATAAGGCTCTCTTCTTTTTCATAGTAGAAGAACAAGTAATAGAACATAGAGTACAGAAGTGTTTTTTAACACAAGTACAGAGTTCAGAATTCCTTACGAATTTCCACAAACTTTGAGAGAGAAGAGTAGCGTCCACCAGCATTACTTAGCGTCGTAGGAGTCTGCTGCCATCCGAGGAGTCAGAAGAGCAGAGTGTTCCAAAGTTCTCCGACGAACTTGCTGGTTCCTGGAAGCTATTCGTGTGGGGCGAATTAAGCTTTAAGCAACGGTGATCATTTGTTGGTGTTTTTTTTGCCTTTGGACTAGAAAAGATAGTCCCACATCGGCTACACCAAATGGAGAGTATCTCAATATAATGCATTGCTTGTGTTGAGGTGTGCACATGAGGTGTAGTAGGGCACAAGTTTGTGCCATGTGGGAGTATTTTTCCTAGAAGAAAAAAGGATTAAATCCAACAAGGATGCAAGTTGATTTTTGTTGTGCGGGCTCGGACTCGGACATGGACTCCAGGATGTCTCGTGCATGCACGGGAGTGTTCGGGGGGGGGGGGGGGGTAGGCGTGGACTAGCACACTTCTATGTTGATTGTGGGATGATCTAAAATATCAAACTCTATTTTTGAGTATTGGTATTTTAGTCCCACATCGGATAGGAGAAGAGGTGAAGCCTCAACTCCACTCTATAAATAGAGCCCCTTGGCCTCCTTTGAAAGATGCACCAAGAAGAGAGTTAAAGGAGTCTGTAAAGTCCAGGAAGCCCGTTCAAGTCTCAAATATTGACTTACGAGCGTTCCAGAAGTTCTTCGTGAACTTGTTGGTTCCTGGGAGCAGATCGTGTTGGGGCGAATCTTGCTTTGAGCAACGGTGATCTTAATCACCCCATCAAGAACCTTTCCTCTTCTTCTTTCTTCTTTCTTCTTTCTTCTCCTTCATCTGAGTTGTAACTCAGTTCTGTCCGTCTGCAACTGCGATTGCAAGGAAGAACGTAAGATTTATTTTCTGAACTCAGTTCTGTCCGTCAGCAACTGCGATTGCGAGGAAGAACATGAGATTTCCTTTCTGATTATTGTTGCTTTTGTAATCAGATTTATATTATAGTGTTCCTCTTGGATCTCGAGAATAATCAGAAGGTGAACGTTTGTTGAACCTCTGATCTCGACATCGAGTCTACCATCTTTGATCAAGCCCCGGGACTAACAATCTCAAAGCAAGATCCTTGTAGATGGAAAACTCTGGTACTTCTCTCATCGATACCAGCTTTAACAAGTTGGAGAAATTCGACGGAGAACATTTCCAAATCTGGAAGAGGAAGGTCACCCTTAATCTTCAACTCGTGGACGTAGACCATGTGTTGATTAAGGATGAACCGACGATTCTAGAAGGAGGAACTGCCGATGCTACTGCTGCTGCACCCGTCAAGCAGAGCAAATGGAAGAAAGAAAACAGCATATGTAAACTGCTGATTCTAAATTCTATGGAAGACTCTCTGGCTGAGTTATATTCCAAGAAGAAGAATGCCAAAGAGATCTGGGATTCTTTGGGTAAGCTATATGAAGATGATGAGAACAGTTCCAAACTCTTCATCGTCGAGAAGTACCACAAGTGGCTCTTCGAAGACGAGATGGCGATGCTACCTCAAGTAAAGGAATTCCTGAAGTTGCGCCAGAAGTTAGGTGACGAGAAGATGCCCCTCGTCGACAAGTTTGTCGTTGGAGGGATAGTCTCGAAACTTCCTGCTGGTTGGAGCAACTTCTATGCTATAATGCATCGGAAGAAGCTGGACATTAGCTTGAAAGATCTTCTACAAGAGATCCACGTTGAGGACGAAATGCGATCTCAACAGAAGATGGACTCTCTGTCCAAACAACTGGCTAAGGCCAACTTGGTGCAGACAAGAGAGTTCAAGGGGAAGCAGGTGGCTTCTCATCACAAGAAGAAGGACTCCACTAATCTAAAAGTGAACGGTCCTTCGTTCAAGCAACAGAAGTCCAAGTATCACGTGACTTGCTTCAACTGTGACAAGAATGGCCACTACATGAGTGAATGGAAATCCAAGCCCAAACCAAAATAGCAGGTATAACTAAACTTAGTTATTTTGATTACTTAACTTGGTTGTTATTGTTGCACAGGTTGAGTTATCTAGCGTGGTAGCTAACTAGTGGTCTGACACTAGTGCATCTGACCACGTGTGCTCTCAAAGGAGCTAGCTGTTCACCAAGGACGAGTCATGTTATGACGAAGGTCTCGATGGCGAACATATATCTAGCAGAAGTTCTGAAGATCGAGACAGTGGTTATTAACCACCGACAAGGACATTGGAATGCGTGTTGCACGTACCAGAGATTTTTCGGCGATCTGATCTCAGAAAGTCTGTTATCTGATACAGACTTGAAAGATGGACATTCGTACTAGCCAGATGGTAATTTTTTGGCGAGGAACATGCTTCGAAAAGATGTTCGATGCTGAAGGTGTCACGACCCGCACCCTAGAGTAAGGGCACGAAACGTGGATACGTCCAGCCTACGCCGCAGTGTCGGCGGTAGAACGCTGTCCTAGGTCAAACATCTAACAATATAAAGGTACCTGTACAGTATATACTCTCCGAATGGAGGTGACATAGCAGATACAGTCTCAATCACAACTAAGGTAGAGCAAGATAAAAGATAGGTAAAACATGAAATCCAAAAGAGATACAGCAGAGAGAAGTCTAAGTGTCTAGATACACAAACCCAGAAAATATCTTAAAGCTCAATACAGTAATACATAGAATAAATACAACTCAATACAACTGAAATAACTAACTATACAACCTCTACTGTGTCTCCTCTAGGCTAGCAGGCAACCTCCAGGCTATCTGTAAAATTTATCAACAGGTCCAGTCAGGACAGGAACGAGTACAATTCATCAAGAAATCCCAAGTATATGACAGAGAACTATAAAGCAGTTATAGACAGTTGTATTGATGAAAATGGCAATTTGTACGAGTAATGATGTAGAGAGCAGTTAAGGTATAAGGAAAGTAAGGTAACTAAACAAGAAGAGAAGCATAGCAAAGAAGACTGTAAAATAAGATCTAGCTGAACTAGAGTAACATAATGAGTTCAGATGGTACAATATAAGTCGAGTGTAATCCCAATGTGAGTCTAATATAAGATGAGTCGAATGTAATTCTAATCATTATTCTAATAAGATGAATCGAATAAGGTGATACGAATAAGGTGATACGAATAGTGATTCACATGATGTTCTAATAATGATTTAAATAAATTCTCCAAGTGTGTTTTAAAATACTTAGTTAGACATGTAAACGGTTAAGGGTAAATCCGGCACATCACACACCTGGCCGGGTGTGTAATGGCTATCGTTCGAATATATTCACAGAGGGTGGTTCGAATAGTGGAAATGTTCACATGTCTAATCAAGTATTTCCCCGCCCATCTAATACAAATGAATCCAAAATCTGACACATCAATCGAATAAAAGTCCAACCAACATATGAAGATACGAATAGGGTGATTCGAATAGTGATTCGTATGGTGATTCGTATGGTGATTCGTATGGTGATTCGAATAATAGAGGTAAGACAAGTAAGTATGTGTGTCGCATACATGGATTCAGAAATAAAAATATGTGTTTGTAACAGAGAATCACATACAGCTAACTAGAACTGAAGTACAGTAATTGACAAATAAATGAGAGAACTATCAGAGAATGTACTCGCCTGATGTCTGAATGTCCAAAGTAAATATACTGTCCGAGGAGAGGTGTCTGGCTCATAATTAGAACAGCACAAGTCACAACATGTCCAGAAGGGTAATATAAAGCACTACAATATATTCTACATGAATCTAGGTCAAACTAGGCCAAAGTCAACCCTTGGTCAACTCTGGTCAACTATACTAGTCAAACTAGGTCAAACTAGGTCATGTCCTAACCCAGCAAGTCTTACTAGGCCTAACCAAGACTATCCTAGCAAGCACACTTCAATACAAGGCTATACAAACCAACATACACCCAACTCTATATAGCATGCAATTATTCAATACTCAAATAGGCAAGAATTCACATTGGATATACACTAGGTAATCTATTACATTAAGCTATATATGTCTACACATATATACACATGCATATATTGGTATTCAACATTAGGTCTATAATCATGGCATTTCAAATGGTTATATAAACTTATATATTACAACACAATATGCTAACATATATATAATATACATACATAGCTAAGTTAACTATATTCATAAATACTTATTTAAGAGGCTATGTGTGTGTATGTGAACATGGCAAAGGGGCAAGTGAGGGTTAAATGGGCATACATATCAAAGAGTGTCAAAGTGTAAGTGAACAATGTGTCAAGTGTGATAGTGTCAACATAGTGTAAGGGGGTACATGAGGTAATATAGGATTTGTGTTAACATAGAATATTACATCTCATTAACTTGTATATTACATACATTACATCTATTATTACATTACATTCATGCTTGCATTCATTCATCATTCATTTATTCTCTTGCACTACTATATGCACCATATATTATATACTATGGAACCTACATATTCATTACAAGCCATACTTATACATGCTTACATTAGATAGGATACTTACACCTCATACATCATTTATTTAACTATTTACTCATGCTTGCATTCTCTATTTAATTACATAATGTATATACATTAATATGGGTTAAAATCAAATAGAACATTATATTACACACAAGGGTGCACAAAATGCATATGCCGAATAGTAACTCCTACTAATAATCAATACTGTACCATCTCAGCATGAATTAAAATCTAGGATTAAAGTATGTTATAGATCTATGTGTTAGCTTTCCGAAACTTCAAACGGATCGCGTTTTCGTTTCCGAAAACTCCCGGAATCGCGAAAACACCGAGAACGCGTTTGTCTTTCGTACAGCTGACACTCAAATAATTCTCCAGAAAGTTACAGAAAGAATTAGGCCTATTAATACATGTTTTTGGAAAGCTAACTTTAATACGCTTCTTTTAAAAAAACGGGAGATTAAACCGAGCTTTGAGCTAGAAGTTATGACATTTCTAAGTTAGGGCTGAAATTAAAAACGTGGATGAAAATCATGACGGATTTGGATAGTTTGAGACAAAAGAACACAAGTATATAACATAATATATCAAGAACTCACTCTCTACACTAATATATATATATATGAGACACTATAGAACACATCTCCAATACAAAAATATGAGATTAAACATGTAATAATTCATTCATACATAACAACAACACATAGTGTGTCCAAATTTGGGGTTTTCCCATATGGACACAACCACAACACAAAGGACACTCCTATGACCTCCAAATGGACACGAAATGGACACAAATGGAGATACAACCATGGGGGTCATTCCTATGGGTTCAAAATAGACCTATATGCATGAGGAAATAAAAAGGATAAGGGATTTATACCTCCCGGTAGATCGAATCGAAGAAAAGCCTTCCCGGAGCGACACCGACACGTAGAGATTCCAAAAGGACACGAACGAGCTCCGAATCCTCCCAAACTTGGGTAGCTTCCTCCTTGGCTAGAATGGAGAAGGAAAGAAGAAGATTTGGTGGCGAAATGGAAGGATTTGGTGGCGAAATGGAAGGATTTGGTGGAGAAATTGCTAGAAATTGCTCTCTAGAAATTTGGGAAAGAACAAGAGAGAGAGTGTGGATGAGAATAATGAAATGAACTTGAGCCTATCCTCTCCCAAAGTGGCTGGCCATATGGGGCTATTTGTCCTATTATGGTAAGGTCCAAAATGCCCCCACTAACCTATTCTATTAGTATTAGAAAATGGCTAATTGGTTGGGGCTAAATTAGTCATTCTAAAGTCTCTAATCACACTAACCTTATCCATAATAATTAGTCTAACCTCTAACTAAAATATTTCTATCATGTGGACTAAAATTAATATTATGTGGGCCATGCCTAACTAGTGTGTGGGCCCCACTAGAGTCAAACTACCCCCGGGTCCCCGTTTCAAGTCGGATTGAGTTAAAATTCGAACCCGACTCAAATAATCCCAAAACAATATAATAAATAATAAAATAATATCAAAATAATTCAAAGAGGTCAAATGTAAAAATATCCTTAGGCCAAAAATGATATTAAAATATCATAATCACATGGTTAGGCTCTAGGTCAAACAGTCTCTAGGGTTTCACTAGCAAAACGTCAAAACCACAAGTCATTGATTTAAATAATTTTAAAATAATTTAAAATTACCAAAAATTATATCATGAAATAATAATCAATAAATAATTATTATAATTACAAAATTTCAAGATTACCCTTATCTGAAAAACTGGGTGTTACAATCCTACCCACCTTATAAAAATTTCGTCCTCGAAATTAAGATGATCGCACCCCTTCTATATCAAACATAGTCAAGGGTCAATCACTAGTCAATTTTTCAACATCCAAGTACTTGGTCATCATCTGGTCAACTTCTTAGGGTTTTACCTATGCTAGCTATCTAGGTATTGGCAACTAGAATTTAGCAAAAGAGAAACTCTATAATAGACTAGCTCTTAACTTCCCAATCCTATCAAGTCACCTATAACTAAATACCTACAAGCTAAGCACATAAATACCAAATACCACATATATATATGCTCAAGAACAACGACCCATCACATATATCCTAAGTATATCCTCTATATATATACATGACTGATCAACCAAGGGTTAAGGCAGACAAAACTTAGAAGGGTCTGAAACAATGCTTAAAACTAGGCTAAGGATGAATGGTCTGAATCAAGGGTACATGGTATCTAGTGAAGGGTCTGCACACTGCCTATAAAGGTGATCAACACAAAGGAACTCAACACGAAGAGAACTTAACTAAAATGGAAAACTGAACCAAGTATAGGCTAAACAACATGTTTATAACCCTATACAACAATGGCCTATAGATACCAACTAACCTATATCCCATATGCCAATATCATCTGCAATCTATCTATGCAAATAGATATCTCGGTCTTAGGTGAAACTACAACTATACTCAAAGGCAGGCTCTGGTCATGGGTGCCTCACTGGAAAAGGTAAGGGAAAGTAGTAATAATCATCAAGGCTGTAAGGCATACTAACATCCTATGTGTAACTGGTTGGTATTATAGATAACAGGAGAATTATCTGCAATGGGTTACTATTCTAACACCAATGCTAACTATCACCTCTAGGGTACAGACACTCTACAAGTCATCACACCATCATACTATGAAGGAACTACCTATGAATAAGCTCTACAAAACTAAATATCCCTACTCCTAAGTCATTTATAACAATCAAAAGGGTATGATGTTTAAACCTTCTCAAGATACAATCTGTTAATCATATGCGTCTGTCCAAAATCATGTTGTCCAGAGTCTTCATCATGCTAGTGAGCAAGGCTACGATAATCACAGAGTCCTTGACTAAGGTACGTACCTCTAGGTTCATGGTATTTAAAATTTTTGCACTGCCGCATGCGACGGCGAAAACCTTAAATTCCCATACCCGAGAATACATCCAAAATTTGACTACATGTCCTCACTATGCCAACTAACACGACTATCGAGGATTCTAGATCCCATGATTTAGGCGACCTAGCCCATATGATTTTCTCAGAAGAAAAACAAACACAACAAAAGAGTAACATGACAAAATTAATCAATCAACAAGGAACAGATGGAATCAAATTTCAAGGTAATTATAAAAGACAATTGCGGGAATGGAATTAAGAAGAACGAAACTTGCAGCAAGATCTCCAACGGTCTGTGCATCCTCGACTGTCCTGACGATAGCTCACCCTGCTGGTTTCCTCCAGCCTGATGCTGACACTGCACAAATCTCTGCTGCTGATGCTGCATGAATCGCTGCTGCTGAGAGAAACCGAAAATAAAGGGAAAAGTCTCTGTACAGACGGAGGTGCACCTCCAATGTAGCAGAAACGCCAACTTGAGTCAGCACAACAGAAGCTGCGGTCTCGAGGCCCTGATGAACAGGACGAGAGGTGGCCAGCCTCTCGATAGTATCCCCCGAACCGAAGCGATGAGATCGTGTCTTCATAACCATCATGAAGACAGATCAAAACAAGAAGCAATTTCTGAGAATGAAGCAAAATTCAAGGAGAACAGTTTATATTCAAGGAAAGTCAATAAGCAACAATTTTAGACAAAAGGAATCGGATTAAGAGTTTTTCCTAATGTGATTGAGTACCTCCAAAAATATCCTAATCCTACTGCAGGCTGTAGTGATACTCTAGTTCGAATACCACTACATAAACTCGACCTGCATGGGCCACCACTAAAAACGTGTCACGACCCACACCCTAGAGTAAGGGCACGAGACGTGGGTACGTCCAGCCTACGCCGCAGTGTCGGCGGTAGAACGCTGTCCTAGGTCAAACATCTAACAATATAAAGGTACCTATACAGTATATACTCTCCGAATGGAGGTGACATAGCAGATACAGTCTCAATCACAACTAAGGTAGAGCAAGATAAAAGATAGGTAAAACATGAAATCCAAAAGAGATACAGCAGATAGAAGTCTAACTGTCTAGATACACAAACCCAGAAAACATCTCAAAGCTCAATACAGTAATACATAGAATAAATACAACTTAATACAACTGAAATAACTAACTATACAACCTCTACTGTGTCTCCTCTAGGCTAGCAGGCAACCTTCAGGCTATCTGTAAAATTTATCAACAGGTCCAGTCAGGACAGGAACGAGTACAATTCATCAAGAAATCCCAAGTATATGACAGAGAACTATAAAGCAGTTATAGACAGTTGTATTGATGAAAATGGCAGTTTGTACGAGTAATGATGTAAAGAGCAGTTAAGGTACAAGGAAAGTAAGGTAACTAAACAAGAAGAGAAGCATAGCAAAGAAGACTGTAAAATAAGATCTAGCTGAACTAGAGTAACATAATGAGTTCAGATGGTACAATATAAGTCGAGTGTAATCCCAATGTGAGTCTAATATAAGATGAGTCGAATGTAATTCTAATCATTATTCTAATAAGGTGAATCGAATAAGGTGATACGAATAAGGTGATACGAATAGTGAATCACATGATGTTCTAATAATGATTCGAATAAATTCTCAAAGTGTGTTTTAAAATATTTAGTTAGACATGTAAACGGCTAAGGGTAAATCCGGCACATCACACACCTGGTCGGGTGTGTAATGGCTATCGTTCGAATATATTCACAGGGGGTGGTTCGAATAGTGGGAATGTTCACATGTCTAATCAAGTATTTCCCCGCCCATCTAATACAAATGAATCCAAAATTCGACACATCAATCGAATAAAAGTCCAACCAACATATGAAGATACGAATAGGGTGATTCGAATAGTAATTCGTATGGTGATTCGTATGGTGATTCGAATAATAGAGGTAAGACAAGTAAGTATGTGTGTCGCATACATGGATTCAGAAATAAAAATACGTGTTTGTAACAGAGAATCACATACAGCTAACTAGAACTGAAGTACAGTAATTGACAAATAAATGAGAGAACTATCAGAGAATGTACTCGCCTGATGTCTGAATGTCCAAAGTAAATATACTGTCCGAGGAGAGGTGTCTGGCTCCTAATTAGAACAGCACAAGTCACAACATGTCCAGAAGGGTAATATAAAGCACTACAATATATTCTACATGAATCTAGGTCAAACTAGGCCAAAGTCAACCCTTGGTCAACTCTGGTCAATTGTACTAGTCAAACTAGGTCATGTCCTAACCCAGCAAGTCTTACTAGGCCTAACCAAGACTATCCTAGCAAGCACACATCAATACAAGGCTATACAAACCAACATACATCCAACTCTATATAGCATGCAATTATTCAATACTCAAATAGGCAAGAATTCACATTGGATATACACTAGGTAATCTATTACATTAAGCTATATATGTCTACACATATATACACATGCATATATTGGTATTCAACATTAGGTCTATAATCATGGCATTTCAAATGGTTATATAAACTTATATATTACAACACAATATGCTAACATATATATAATATACATACATAGCTAAGTTAACTATATTCATAAATACTTATTTAAGAGGCTATGTGTGTGTATGTGAACATGGCAAAGGGGCAAGTGAGGGTTAAATGGGCATACATAGTGTATACATATCAAAGAGTGTCAAAGTGTAAGTGAACAATGTGTCAAGTGTGATAGTGTCAACATAGTGTAAGGGGGTACATGAGGTAATATAGGATTTGTGTTAACATAGAATATTACATCTTATTAACTTGTATATTACATACATTACATCTATTATTACATTACATTCATGCTTGCATTCATTTATCATTCATTTATTCTCTTGCACTACTATATGCACCATATATTATATACTATGGAACCTACATATTCATTACAAGCCATACTTATACATGCTTACATTAGATAGGATACTTACACCTCATACATCATTTATTTAACTATTTACTCATGCTTGCATTCTTTATTTAATTACATAATATATATACATTAATATGGGTTAAAATCAAATAGAACATTATATTACACACAAGGGTGCACAAAATGCATATGCCGAATAGTAACTCCTACTAATAATCAATACTGTACCATCTCAGCATGAATTAAAATCTAGGATTAAAGTATGTTATAGATCTATGTGTTAGCTTTCCGAAACTTCAAACGGATCGCGTTTTCGTTTCCGGAAACTCTCGGAATCGCGAAAACACCGAGAACGCGTTTGTCTTTCGTACAGATGACACTCAAATAATTCTCCAGAAAGTAACAGAAAGAATTAGGCCTATTAATACATGTTTTTGGAAATCTAACTTCAATACGCTTCTTTTAAAAAAATAGGAGATTAAACCGAGCTTTGAGCTAGAAGTTATGACATTTCTAAGTTAGGGCTGAAATTAAAAACGTGGATAAAAATTATGACGGATTTGGGTAGTTTGAGACAAAAGAACATAAGTATATAACATAATATATCAAGAACTCACTCTCTACACTAATATATATATATGAGACACTATAGAACACATCTCCAATAAAAAATTATGAGATTAAACATGTAATAATTCATTCATACATAACAACAACACATAGTGTGTCCAAATTTGGGGTTTTCCCACATGGACACAACCACAACACAAAGGACACTCCTATGACCTCCAAATGGACACGAAATGGACACAAATGGAGATACAACCATGGGGGTCATTCCTATGGGTTCAAAATAGACCTATATACATGAGGAAATAAAAAGGAGAAGGGATTTATACCTCCCGGTAGATCGAATCGAAGAAAAGCCTTCCCGGAGCGATACCGACACGTAGAGATTCCAAAAGGACATGAACGAGCTCCGAATCCTCCCAAACTTGGGTAACTTCCTCCTTGGCTAGAATGGAGAAGGAAAGAAGAAAATTTGGTGGCGAAATGGAAGGATTTGGTGGCGAAATGGAAGGATTTGGTGGAGAAATTGCTAGGAATTGCTCTCTAGAAATTTGGGGAAGAACAAGAGAGAGTGTGGATGAGAATAATGAAATGAACTTGAGCCTATCCTCTCCCAAAGTGGCTGGCCATATGGGGCTATTTGTCCTATTATGTTAAGGTCCAAAATGCCCCCACTAACCTATTCTATTAGTATTAGGAAAGGGCTAATTGGTTGGGGCTAAATTAGTCATTCTAAAGTCTCTAATCACACTAACCTTATCCATAATAATTAGTCTAACCTCTAACTAAAATATTTCTATCATATGGACTAAAATTAATATTATGTGGGCCATGCCTAACTAGTGTGTGGGCCCCACTAGAGTCAAACTACCCCCGGGTCCCCGTTTCAAGTCGGATTGAGTTAAAATTCAAACCCGACTCAAATAACCCCAAAACAATATCATAAATAATAAAATAATATCAAAATAATTCAAAGAGGTCAAATGTAAAAATATTCTTAGGCCAAAAATGATATTAAAATATCATAATCACATGGTTAGGCTCTAGGTCAAACAGTCTCTAGGGTTTCACTAGCAAAACGTCAAAACCACAAGTCATTGATTTAAATAATTTTAAAATAATTTAAAATCACCAAAAATTATATCATGAAATAATAATCAATAAATAATTATTATAATTACAAAATTTCAAGATTACCCTCATCTGAAAAACTGGGTGTTACAGAAGGAACGTTCGAACTTCTGCTGATGGTTGAGTGGACTGAGAGTTGTTCTATGACAGAAGTAGACTCAAGCTGTCCTACCGGGACCTTATCTTCAGAATATGGGGGTAAGGAGGTGGAGGAGTTTAAGGTCTGTGAAGATACAAGACTGTTGGGAAGCTGCTCAGACGATTGAACTAAAGTACTGATCATCTGGAGTTAGTACACTCAGTTATCTGTTACTTTTATCAATTCTCCACAGAGGCCGGTTCGAAGTATTTCTTGAAGTGCACGTTCGTATGACTTCTCAAGTAGAAGGATGCAGCATTCGAGTAGTTCAGAGACTTCAGGGCTGAAGCTGAACTTTAAACCGATCTACAACTACTCAGAAGTGATCAAGCCCCGGGACTAAAAATTTAGAGGTCTCATGAATTTGTATCGTTCTGCAAAGAACATGGAATCATCAATGAGACTACTGCTCCGTATTCTCCTCAATCTAACGGGATAGCGGAGAGGAAGAACAGAACGTTGACAGAAATGATGAACTCAATGCTGCTAACTATGGGTCTTCCTAAATGCTAATGGGGAGAAGCTGCATGGACGACCACTTTTATTCTAAATAGAGTGCCGTATGCAACTTCGGACGTAACTCCTCATGAATACTGGTTCAAAGTCAGACCTAACTTGAATGTCATTCGAGTGTGGGGGTCTCTGGCTTATATGAAGCTCCCAGATCTGAAGATTCAGAAGCTGGGGACTAGGACTACGAAGATGATCTTCTTGGGGTATGCCGAGAAGAGTGATGCTCGAAGATTTCTTGATATTGAGTCAAATCATATCATCGAATCTCGTGAAGACAATTTGCAAGGCACAAGAATATTCTTCTTACGGATAAACCGGAGAACAATAAGGGCGCGCAAGAAACTGAAGTTTTCAATAAAGAAGTAGTCCAATAAGATGTTGTTGTTGAAACAACGGTTGAACCAGAACTTGCTGAGCCGTCGTCGAAGCGAGCGAGGAGGCCGAAGAACTTCGGAGATGACTTCATCACCTATCATGTGGAAGCAGATCCGCTTACCTATGATGATGCGATAAAGACTAGAGATGATGTTTTCTGGAAGGAGGCGATTGACAATAAAATTGATTCCATCACCTCAAATAATACTTGGGTGTTGGTTGATCTTCCTGAAGGATCGAAACCCATCGGATGCAAATGGATCTTCAAGAAGAAGATGAAAGCAGATGAAACTATTGACAAGTTCAAGGCCAGGTTAGTGGCCAAGGGGTTTTCTCAGAAGCAGGGGATCGACTACTTTGACATGTATGCTCCAGTAGCCCGGATGACCACCATCAGAATGTTGATTGCTCTCGCAGCGATATATAAGATGGTGATACATCAGATGGATGTGAAAATGGCATTCCTGAATGGCGAACTGACCGAAGAGATCTACATGCAACAACCAGAAGGGTTTGTCGTCAAAGGTCTTGAAGACAAAGTCTGCAAAAATCTCTGTACGGTTTAAAGCAAGCTCCCAAAATGTGGCATGAGAAGTTTGACAAAGTCATAAGGTCAAATGGCTACAGGGTCAGTGAAACAGACAAATGCGTCTATTCAAAGTTTGCTGACGGAAGAGGAGTCATCGTTTGTCTATACATGGACGATATGCTAATCCTAGGTATGGATATAAGCTGTGTTACGGATACAAAGAAGTTTCTCTCGACGAAGTTCAGTATGAAGGACTTGGGAGATGCTGATGTTATCTTGGGACTCAAGATCATCCGGACAGACACTGGACTAGCGCTGTCACAGTCTCCTTATGTTGAGAAGATGATCGCTCGTTACAGGTATCAGGATCTTCCAGGGATCGATACGCTGTACAAGTGTGATCTGAAACTGAAGCCTAATTCAAGGGAAAACGTCAGGCATTGAGAATGCTGAGTCGTTTCACGAGCAACCCAGGCAAGCGTAATCGAGAGTTGATGTATGCTACTACTGCCACAAGGCCTGACATAGCTTTTGCTGTGAGAATGCTGAGTCGTTTCACGAGCAACCCAGGCATTGAGCACTGGAAAGCTGTAAAACGGGTTATGAGATATCTCAAGAAGACTCAGACATATGTACTGTACTACAGCGGAGATCCGCCGGTAGTAGAAGGCTTCAGTGATGCCACCTAGTGCTCAGAAGCGGAGAGCGAGAGGTCCACAGGTGGATACATTTTCATAATGGGTGGAGCTGCTATATCGTAGAAATCGAAGAAGCAGACTATGCTCTCGTGATCATCCATAAAATCTGAGTTCTTTGTACTTGATACCGCAGGGGAGAAAGCAGAATGGATTCGGGATCTCATGTATGATCTTCCAGTGGTTGGGGTACATACCGATATACTATAACAACCAGGCGACTGCGGCGGTGACATCAAATGACCTCTTCAACGGGAAGAAGAGGACTGTGCGATTGAAGCACAGGACAATACACGATCTCATCAAGAGGGGTGTTATTGCAGTGATTGATGTTCAGAGTCAGGAGAACCTGGCAGATCCGTTCACCAAGGGCCTCAAGCGCCAGCTGGTCGATGACACAGCTTGTAAAATAGGCTTGAAGGCATTCTGATATTGTGTTATTACAATCCTACCATAAAGTTTTATGCTATTAGTTCAAAGAGAAATCTACTAGGCATCTAGCTTTTGGTTCAAGGGATGACTATTAACCAGAAGAATATCAGGAACGGTGGGTACTTGTCCTCTGTTGCATGGAGAGGTTACGGACCTACAACCACTGTTGTCTACTGTTGTTTTCTGCGGAAAACGGATCCTGTGGGAATATTGGCTTAAATGCCTTAATAAGTTCTCAGACAGAGTGAATGCTTGTAGTGCTTTACAGGAAGCACGGTAGTGCAGCACTACAGGGAGTGTGACTCCATGCTACAGTGAGGTGACTTCACTATGAGGTTCCCAGGTAGGGATAATGCCTCGACTTTGCAAGCCAAGTCACAGCGGAGTAGCACCGCAAATAGACAGGTAGCCTAATGCTGTATGATAATAGAAATAAAGAGAGGTAGACAGCACTACAAAGAGGACGATGTCCTCATGTTACAGTGGCATGACACCACGAAGAGGTACCAGGTAGGGTAAAGCCTCGACTTCGTAAGCCATGTCATAGCGGCGTAACACTGCACGGAAGCGCAAGGCTTCATGCTGGGTAGTTTGGCACTACAAAGGGGCATGTGACCTCATGCTACAGTAGTATGACACTACGATGAGGTACCCAGGTGGGGTAAAGCCTCGGCTTTAAGCCATGTCATAGCGGCGTAGCACCGCAAAGAAGCGTAATGCTTCATGCCATGACTCTTTATAAAGAACTCACCTATAGTGTATGGACAGAGATATCAGGCTGTCTCTTAAGGGTAAACTTGTAGACGCCCAAAAATTATATACTGAAACCAGGCTGGCACAAGGCCTTCAATGTGCAGCCAGAAGCACAGTTGATGTCATTATGTGAGTAGGAAGAATTGCAGTTATGGTGCAGAATTCAAGGCTTAGTCCATTCTTGTATCATGCTGTTATTTAACCTATGCGAGAAGATTCAAGTCGTAGCGACATCTCTCCTAATGCATGATAGGCAGTCACTGTGGGGAACGCTCAACCCATATATTGAGATATGTGGGGGATTGTTGGTGTTTTTTTGCCTTTGGACTAGAAAAGATAGTCCCACATCGGCTACACCAAATGGAGAGTATCTCAATATAATGTATTACTTGTGTTGAGGTGTGCACATGAGGTATAGTGGGGCACAAGTTTGTGCCATGTGGGAGTATTTTTCCTAGAAGGAAAAAGGATTAAATCCAACAAGGATGCAAGTTGATTTTTGTTGTGCGGGCTCGGACTCGGACACGGACTCCAGGATGTCTCGTACATGCACGGGAGTGTTCGGGGGGGGGGGGAGGGAAGGGGGTAGGAGTGGACTGGCACACTTCTATGCTGATTGTGGGATGATCTAAAATATCAAACTCTATTTTTGAGTATTGGTATTTTAGTCCCACATCGGATAGGAGAAGAGGTGAAGCCTCAACTCTACTCTATAAATAGAGCCACTTGGCCTTCTTTGAAAGATGCACCAAGAAGAGAGTTAAAGGAGTCTGTAAAGTCCAGGAAGCCCGTTCAAGTCTCAAATATTGACTTACGAGCGTTCCAGAAGTTCTTCGTGAACTTGCTGGTTCCTGGGGGCAGATCGTGTTGGGGCGAATCTTGCTTTGAGCAACGGTGATCTTAATCACCCCAGCAAGAACCTTTCCTCTTCTTCTTTCTTCTCTTTCATCTGAGTTGTAACTCAGTTCTGTCCGTCTGCAACTGCGATTGCAAGGAAGAACGTGAGATTTATTTTCTGAACTCAGTTCTGTCCGTCAGCAACTGTGATTGCGAGAAAGAACATGAGATTTCCTTTCTGATTATTGTTGCTTTTGTAATCAGATTTATATTATAGTGTTCCTCTTGGATCTCGAGAATAATCAGAAGGTGAACGTTTGTTGAACCTCTGTTCTCGACATTAAGTCTACCATCTTTGATCAAGCCCCGGGACTAACATCATTCACCCCAGCAGACCATCTTCCATTTTTGCCTGTTATCGCTGCTGCTGTTAGTATTTTGATTCGTACCTTCTGTTTTGAAGAGCTACTGTCGTTTGCTACTGTTACGAAATCTTTTTAGATTATCGTAATCCATAATCCTCCTAGGATCTCTGTTGTGCACCTTCTTTGAAGCGTTGAGTTGAAACGTTGTTTTTACAATTGTTTCATTTTCTTAGTTTTCCATCGAAAATTTTGACCCGGCATTAACATGATGTGCCGTGTGTTTTCTTTGTCCATTGTGTTAAAATATGTATATTGCTTGTTATTTTCTTTATATGCTTATACAAGGTTCTCTTCTTTAAAGAATTCAGTTTTTTTTTGTCCTTTTGGTGCCATTTCTTACATATTATTTCATGCAGAACAATTTACATGTAACTGTCTCAGCCTCGATTGCTACTGCAGTAGTTTGGATATCAGAGTTACAGGCAAGGCTTAATCCCATAATGTTGCCTTTAATGGCTGCTGTGAAAAGAGAGCAGGTTTGCAATCTGAACCTTGGTATCAGTTATCTTAATTTTTTTGCTCTGTTTGTAGTCTACACATTAGATTTTCCTATGCAGGAAGAAGTGTTACAGCGAAAGGCGACAGAAGCACTCGCGGAGCTGATATTTCACTGTATTGGGCAGAAACCTGCTCCAAATGACAAGTTAATTAAGAACCTTTGCAGCTTAACCTGTGCTGGTTCTTGTGAAACCCCCCAAGCAGCAGTTATCAACTCGATGGATGTCATTGAAGATCAAAATTTATTGTCCTTTGGAAGGACAACAAGCATTCAAAAGACTAAAACTAAAGTTCAATCTGCTGGTGAAGATAGGTCAAAGGTAGAAGGTTCCATAAGCAGGCGTGGATCAGAGCTAGCTTTGGAACATTTATGTAAGAAGTTTGGGGCATCGCAGTTCGACAAACTTCCTAAACTGTGGGATTGCCTCACTGAGATTCTAAAACCTATGAGTTCCCAAGATTCTCTTCTTGCAGATGATTAGAAAGTGTTTCAAATGATAGACATTCACAAGGATGTTGATCCCCAGGCTTTGATAAACAACATCCAGGTTGGTTATACCCTGTTAATTCTCGTTCAATCTTGGCATATGGAAGGATGAATCTCTTACGTTGATGGTATTGTGTATTATCAATGCATCCTGTCATAAATGTGGCTTATATTTAATTCATACATGCATTATTTCAGTTTTATAAATTTTAGTCACCCAGGTGCCTTTGTATTTGTCCATTTGTTGACAATTGACATACACTTTTATTTGTCCATTTTTTATAAATTTTTTTTCTGTCTACGTAATCCTTTCTGTTGACTTTCTTTCCATGCTAGGTACAATAGGCTCTTTGTCGGTTTTGATGATGATGATGATGCCAATGCTGCATAGCTCCAGTGGGAACAATCATCCGAATGATGATGATGATGATTGCAATGCTGCAAAGCTCCAGTGGAGCGCAACAGGCATCGTGTTGCCTAGGGGACTAGACTAAAAAGAAAACACAACACTATTACCGCTTACTGTGAGAGCGAAGAGAACGTCGGGGGGTGTTCGCCTCTCGCGTTGCCTGAACATAGTTGACAAAGACTTGATGAAGGTTAGGAAGGACAGCCAGAGAAGCATCCGTTCTCTTGATTCTCTCCCGAAAAGCCATATGGGATTTAGGATCAAAAGTGTAGGAAATAATAATGCCTTGCTCTCATTGCTAGGGTTTGTTACAATATATATAGTGTCTACATTTGGGCTTATGGGTATGGGCCATATTTACATTACAAATATAATCTAACACCCCCCTCAAGTTGGAGCATGCAAGTTACAAATGCCCAACTTGGGAAGGAAAGAATCAAACACTTGCTTTCCAAGGGGCTTCGTGAAGATGTCAGCCAGTTGAGAAGAAGTAGGAACATGCGAGGCTATGACGGTGCCATCTCTAATAGCATCGCGAACAAAATGCAAATCCACCTCAATATGCTTACTGCGCTCATGAAATACCGGGTTCTGAGCCAGGTGCGGGGCTGACTGACTGTCACAATACCCCGACATAGCAGACTCCTGGCGAACGCCCAAACACACCAATAACTCCTTCAACCATTTCAACTCACAAACAAGCGCAGCAAGAGATCGGTATTCAGCTTCAGTGGAAGATCGGAAAACAGTTGATTGCTTCTTGGTCTTCCAAGAAATATGAGATCCCTCCAGAAACACCAACCAGCCTGTAACAGAGCGGCGAGTCAAGGAACAACTAGCCCAGTCGTAATCACACCAACCAGAAAGACGGAGATCACAATCAGCTTTCAAAAGAATACCCTGTCCCGGTGCATGTTTGAGATATCTGACCACTCGCAAAGCAGCATGCCAATGATCTTGTCGAGGCTCCTGTAAGAATTGAGACAAGATATACAAAGCATAGGCTAAGTCAGGGCGAGTAAACGATAGATAAATCAACCTTCCAACCACCCTCCGATAAGTCTCTGCATCCACCAGCTATGGACTAGTCGATTCTGCCAGTTTGTGATTGGGCTCCATGGGAAAGCCAGCAGGTCGAGACCCCATCAAGCCGCATTCTGAAATAATGTCTAAAGCATATTTCCTTTGACACAAGAAAATTCTTTCTGCACTCCGAGCCACCTCTATGCCAAGAAAGTACTTCAACACACCAAGGTCCTTCATGTGAAAACAAAAACTAAGGTACTTTTTGAAAGCATCTAAAGCACCTGTGTCATTACCAGACACAATCATGTCATCCACATAGATCAAAACATGCAACTCTACCTTCCCTTTAAACAGAGAGAGAAGGGAATAATCGGAATAAGATTGAACAAATCTATAGGATATCAGAGAAGCAGCAAGCTTAGCAAACCAACAACGTGGTGCCTGTTTCAATCCATATAGTGACTTACGCAGGCGACACACTTTGTTGGGTTCACTATGAGAAAAACCTGGCGATAACTTCATATACACTTCTTCTGTCAGATCTCCATGAAGAAAAGCATTGTGTACATCCATCTGGTACAAAGTCCAGCCTCTCACAGCTACAATAGCCAAGAACGCCCGAACTGTAGACATCTTAGCTACCGGGGCAAATGTCTCTGAATAATCAATCCCTCAACCTGATGATTACCGAACACAACCAGCCGTGCCTTTAAGCGCTCAACACTTCCGTCAGATTTGTACTTTATTTTGTACACCCATCTACTTCCCAATGCTTTCTTCCCAGGAGGCAAATCGACAAGACTCCATGTCCCATTATCTTCCAGAGCCTGTATTTCAGTTTGCATAGCCGCACGCCAGCTCGAATCTTGCGAGGCCTGGCGATATGAAGTAGGCTCAACACCTGCAGTGATAGCTGCAAGAAAATCTCTGTGTCCAGCAGTAAATATGTCATAACTTAGAAATTGTGTTAGAGGATACGAAGTACCTGAGGAAGTGACAGGAACAGATGAACTGTGGTGAAGGGGGGACTTTTACTTCGAACAACATTTGTCAGAAAATCCTGTAATCGTACTGGCTGTGATTTCTTTCGCAATCCTCTTCCCAATACTACCTCGTCGGGCACCTCTGGCAACACTGTATCCCCTGTATCATTAGTAGTATCCGCATCACCCCCAGAGGACTCTCCTGTCAATACTTTTGCATCTACCTGTGCATCCTGGCCACTCAGTGCCGAGCCACCAGCAACCACTCCGGCCTCAGAAACCGTAGCCGGCACCATCCTAAAAGCCTTTATATCATCTCCTGGCACCTCAACAGATGTATGGCGTATCGCAGAAGACATCTCGCTAGCAGAGTCACACCCAGAAAATTCTTTTTTATAAAAAGTAACATCACGGGACACAAAAAATTCACCATTCTCCAAATCATACAGTTTTTATCCCTTTTCATCAAGTGGATACCCAACAAAGATACATTTTCTGCTCCTGCTAACAAATTTATCATGTCGGGATTTCAAATCATACGCATAGCACAGACAACCAAAAATACGTAGATGATCATACGAAGGAGCCGAGCCATATAAAACTTCATAAGGAGACTTAAAATGCAAGATACTAGAAGGGGTCCTATTTATCAAATAACATGCAGCCAGAACACATTCCCCCCAAAAATCCATGGAAAGAGAACCCTGAAATCGCAATGCCCTGGCTACATTTAAAATATGTCGATATTTTCTTTCTACCCTTCCATTCTGTTGAGGTGTCCCAACACAGGATGTTTGGAACAATATACCTTGAGATGAAAAATAATCTCGTAAACAATTAAATTCAGTGCCATTGTCACTCCGCACACGACGTATATTAGCCCCAAACTGACGCTTCACCATAGCAATAAATTTAAGAAACATAGAATAAACAGCGCACTTATCCATCAACAAAATAACCCAAATAGCTCTAGAAAAATCATCTACCAAAGTCAAAAAATATCATGCCCCATTAGATGACGGAACACGATATGGTCCCCACAGATCACAGTATATAAGTTCAAAGCATCTCAAAGCACGACTACTACTATCAGGAAAGGCATCACGAGTCTGTTTAGCTTGATGACAAATATCACAAGCCTTATGAAAAAACACACTACTACCAGAGAGAAAAGGTAAAGTCTGCATTACTTTATCTGAGGGATGCCCCAGTCTACTATGCCAAACCTCAGAATCATTCTCTTTGTATGCCAGGATCACTGAAGCCAAAGAAGCCGGAACCTTCCCCAAGAAGTAAAGTCCACCCCTTTGTTCACCTGCTCCAATCACCATCCTCGTACTTTGGTCCTGAACAAAATACAAATCAGGAGTAAATAACATATCACAATTTCTGGCACCAATCAATTGGGAGACAGAGATCAAATTGTAATTCAATATCGGAACATAAAAAAAAACCGTCAACACCAACGAAGCAGTCAAAAATACTTTGCCTCTCAGAACAGCCTCAATAGTGCTCCCATCAGGCAAAATCACATGATAGACAGGACCCTCAAAGCATTTAACTAAACAGTCACGAGAGCCTGTCGCATGAAGAGTAGCCCCAGTATCGAATATCCAAGGGATAGAAGAATTCTTACCCATCAGACGATTAGAGTTTGAAGAACCAGGGTTGGAAGAATTGTCGTTACCCAGCAAGCTCATCAGTTTCTGCCATTGTTCACTTGAGAGTGGTGAATGATACCCTCCATGCATCATATCTGCCGAACTTCCAGCAAGACCAGCAGGGACACCATGACCAGCAGCGGCGACATGATGAACAACCCCTGTGCCACTAGCACCACGTCCTCCATCACGTCTCTGCGGTGGTGCCGGGCCTCTGCCACCACCAGCACCACGTCCGCCCTCACGTCGAGGACGAGTCTTCCACCACTCTGGATAGCCAATCTTGGCAAAGCAAGTTACAACATCATGACCTGTTTTCTTGCAATGAGTACAGATCATACCTAATTTGTCCCTAGAATCTGAGGTTCTACTATTAGAAGCAGTATAAATACGAGGTGAAGTCTTGACTGCCAGCGCCATCACCTCCTCAGTAGCGGATTGGACCTGAGATTTTTGCATATCCTCCTCCATACGGACTGCCTGGTATGCCCGATCTAAACTTGGCTGAGGATCCTGAGCCAGAAGATTAGATCGGGTATGACCATACAACTCAGCATTCAACCCATACAGAAAGTCCTGAAAGTGGTCTTCATCCCTCATAGCCTGTAGCTTTGCAGCAAGTTTACCACAGGTACAAGTAGGCAATAGAAAATAAGCAGCTTGTTCATCCCACAAAGACTGCAAATTTCCAAAGTAGGTTTCCACAGACATCGAAGCCGTCTGTTTACACTCAGCCAAAGCCACCTTAATTTGTTGCTTCCGAGTGCCATTGCTAACAATAAATCTTTTCTCCAACAAGTTCCACAATGGATAAACCTCCTCAAAGTACGACAAAGATTTCTTCAGAGACGGATCAATAGTATTAAGAACCCATTGAACCAATAGTGCTTGTACGTATCTCCAATCAAGCAATTTGCTAGCATCATTAACATGTTTGACTTCAGTACCCTCCAGAAAAGTGATCTTTCGCCTAGAGATCAGGGAGAGACGTATCGACTGAGACCACTCAGTATAGTTCGGTCCACGGAAAATAATAGGAGTAATGATATTTCCTGGTTGATCAACAGAACTCAGAAAATATGGATCCTTCAAATTAGGATAATTTGGGTTATGTGCACCGCCACGTCAGTCACGACAGAGTAGCTGGAACATCATCTGCCATTGCGAATGTCGGGTGTATAAAAATTTTGTACAACTCTGACGAATCGGCCGCTGATGGACGGGGTCGACGGCGAATCGGCCGCGATCAGGGGCACCGGATCTGGCGCGTAGGGGCGAGCGGATGTCGGGTGTACAAGATTGTATAACTTCGACGAATCAGCCACTAATGGACGGGGTCTGGACGACGTCGGGCGCCGAGAATCAGTCGGATACGGTCCGCGGTCGACGCGGTCGGCACGGTCGGCACGGTCGGCACGCGGGAGGACGCACGGTCAGAGCAAGAGATCGCGCAGATCGGGCAGATCGGGCGGCTCCGATCAACTCCGGATTCTTTACTTCAGTAATAACAGAAATCTAGGGTTTTTTCAATCCCCTCCATAGCCAATGTTGAAGGTTCTCTCCTCTTCCTCCAGACTGAGATTACAAACCCCACCTCCCAAGTTCACCCCAAATTTCCCAATGGAGGAGAAGCTAGGTCTCCGCTGCTCCGACTCTTCAATTCTTTGAGGCGGCCCGGGTGCCAAAGTTCGAGCTTTTCCAGGAGGGCGTTGTTCTGCTCGGAGTCCGGCGATGGGGTATTTCGGGAGAGTTGGGATCGAGCGGGAGATTTGGGAATTTTTTTTAGAAGAGGGAAAGAACGGAGGGGAAGTCTGGCGGCTAGGGTTTTTCGGAAGGCTCTGATACCAGGTAGGAAATAATAATGCCTTGCTCTCATTGCTAGGGTTTGTTACAATATATATACTGTCTACATTTGAGCTTATGGGTATGGGCCATATTTACATTACAAATATAATATAACAAAAAGCGAGAGAGGCTAAGAGACTAAACTCTTCGACGTCTTCGCCTTCACGGAAAGTATCAACGACCTTAGCAAAAAAGGCCATAAGCTTGGTCTTGGTCTCCCTATTCGAGATCAGTTGTTGAGCTTCTTTGGTAGCAGATGTAGTAGCATCCTTGCCCTCTCCGGAGCATCTGATGCTGTTTGGCGACGCAGGTTGCATCTCGAAGCATTATTCGTAATAGCTTAAGCCCGATGGACTATCCACTCGGTGAGCGCAGATCTTGTACCTTTTCGGAGTGTTGATCCCCATACCTAGGAGGTCTCCGGACCCCAGAGTGCCTTCAGCCGCCTCGGTGTGGGTAACTTTTTTTTTACCAGGGTCGCACCTGGTCTCGGGGGCCGCATCCTCCTTGGTCCGCTGGTTATTATCGACAACTGCTTCTTCTACAACACCTGCTACCACAAGAGCATCTTTCACATCTCCTAAAGGTACTCCTAAAGGTATGTAGTTTATGTCTGTAGTAGGCCTGGGCAGGGGCATAGAAGGGGCCTCCAAAGTCTTAGCACTGCCGATATCGTCGACCGACGTATCTGGCACCATTTTAGCGGTTCCCTTCGTTACCCAGGTACTACCGTTATCTGACCACCGTTCAGAGACGCCGGTTGAGTATCATCTCTCTCATCGATGGCCCCGGAGCTGCTCGACTCCATCTGAAAATTCAAACTTTGGGCAATGTCCTCGTCCGATACCATCAGGTCGGTAGCCTCCAAGGAGTCGGGATAGGTGTCTATATCGTGGTTGTCATCATTGGGGGTCATATTCAGGGTATCAAATTTATTGGAAAGATTAATCCCTTGGGTAGATCTTTCGGTGGGCGCAGGGGCGCTTTTCTTGATTTTACTCGATACCAGCTGGATCTTCGGTATCTGGGTGATGGCCTCATCCATTTGGGAAGTGACATCCTTCATATCAGCAAGGTTTACGGTCTCAGAGGTATTAAAGGAGTTATCTACCCCCTGACTGTTAATGTAGTAGTCCAGTAGCTAGGGTATCAAATTTATTGTTGAGGTTTAGAGCTGGGGTTTTGCTGTGTCAAGTGACACTCTTCTGGGATTGTTCTTGACCGCGGGAATACCCCGCACTATCATCGAAACGTAGGTGGGAGTTTGGTAAGGGGAGTAGTGGAGATCTGTGGGTGGGTGCATCCTTTTGCTTTGTTTTCTTTTTCAGTTCTGGGTACGCTCTAACGCAACGATCGGTAGAGTGACCTTTCATATGGCAGTGCTTGCAGAAAATGATATTATTATAATATATAATTTGTTGAGAATGCATCTTGCTACCCAGCACGATTTGAATCGAGTTGGGCAGATCCTTCTCTAAGTCAAGGACCATGCATATTTTGGCATAATTGGCTTAATTTGGAGAGGTTGCGAGTCTCGTCCGCCATCGCCACAAAGGTCCCAAAGGAGTTGGTAATCCTCTTCAAAGCTACAGGGGCGAAGCATATCAATGGCGGGTTAGGGAGGGTGACCCAGGCGGAGACGATGACCGAGTCCTCTTTCGTGCTAAAATCTGGAGAACACTGGGGGGAGGGAAACCCTGGAGACGCGATGGTAAAGACGAGACCACATATATATATATATATATATATATATTTATATATATATATATATATATATATATATATATATATATATATATATATATATATATAAAAATATATATAAAATATATATTTATATATATAAATATATATATATATATTATATATATATTATATATATATATATATATATATATATATATATATATATATATATATATATATATTTTATATATATATATATATATATATATTAAAAAAAAAAAAAATATATATATATATATATATATATATATATATATATATATATTGAAAATGGCTCGATCGCGGCTTGGGAAGCGGAGCGGGCGTCGATCCCTTCCGTCCGCCGCCACCGTCCCTCTCCTCCTGGTGGTCGGAGCTCCACCTTGGTTGCTCGGCTTTCTCGGCCAGGTCGTGCCCTTCGACCCCTACCCCCCGTTCGGTGGCTCGACCTCCTTCCGTCGTCCCCGTCCCCCTGGATGGGCGAACCCAGCCTGGCATGCGCTAGCCGGCAGCCTCCCACCGCTAGGTTGGCCACCCTCCTTCTTCTCCTTTCCCCCTTCTCGGCGTCGCAGCCCTCCCAAGCGTCCGTGCCGCGCCAGGCCTAGGCGCCAGTGGCCTTGCCCTCCTCCGCCGGCCGACCTCTCCGGCATCCTTGGTCCTCCGCCCGGGGCGCAGCGCGCCCCTCCTGTCTCATCGGGTCCGGTCCCGGCGCTCCCCTCGGATCCTACCCCGGCGCCGCACCCTCTCGCCGCGGAACTTTCTCTTGTCGCGGCTCCCGCCGGCCTTGCTGAGTCCAGCCATCCGGCGTCCCCCCTATTGCGGCTCCGCTTTCGTGGCCATCGTCCACCGCCCTCGAAGCTCCCCTAGCCTCGCCTCCTTTCGCGGTGGCGACCCCCCTTCCCTCTCTCCCGTGGCTGAAGCCCTATCTCCAGGCTGCTCCCGACGACTCTGAGGCGTCACCCGCCTCCGCCCACCCTGCTCCGTCGGCCCCTCTGGGTTCCGAGGCCCCCTCGTGGGCGGCGGTGGCCGGGTCGCAGCCCTCCGCGCAGAGGCCATCGGGCAGTTTCTCCTCCTTCCAGACGTCCCTTTCAGCGTCGATCGACGGACCTGCGGCGCTCTTCTCCGCCGCACTCGCGCGGTGGCCTTCGGCTCACCCCTCCCCCGTCCCTCTCGGAGCGCCTCCCCTTGCGTCGACGCTCGCTGGCCCCGTGGTAGCGTTCTCCGCTGCTGTGACGCCGTCTCCGGCCCTCGCCGATCCGTCGTCGTCCTCCGGCCTCCGACGCTCCCGTCGGATCTTGCTGGAGGATCTCTCTCGCCGTTGACCGGCTTCGGGGCGGCTGGCCTCCGTCTCGCCGGCAGCCCCCCCAACCCCTCCGGCCCCCCTTCCGGGTTTTCTCACCCTCCCCGCCGCTCAACCTCCGGTGGTCGTCGTCGGCTCTCCCCCCTCCGTGGCTCGCCTTTCCGTCTCGTCGGAGTCGCCGTCTTCCGCCCTCCCCGGCGACCCCCCAACCTTCCCTCAGGCCTCCCCATCTCGCCGGAGCCACCGTCCAACGCCCTTCGCCAGCTCCGGCGACCACCCCTTCCCCCTCCCACTTCGTGCTACCGTCCGCGCCGGAACGTCCTCGGTCTGCGTGCCCCCCATCGGGCCGCGGGCCATTCTCGCACAGTGTGCTGCTTGGGGCTGCGTGCCCCATTGGGCAGTGCACACCCCCCTAGGGAACTGTGTCACCGCCTTTGGTGCGTTTCAATTTTCAAAAGTTTTTTTTTGTGCTTTTTTCTGTTTGGATCATTCCAACAGCAAACAGCATAAAAAAAAATCGAATTTTGTTATTCACGCGACGCGTCAGGATGTATGTTTAGGGTCCCATCCGCACCTTGTAGGAACTTGGACTATCTTCCGGTTCCAACCCTTTTTCTACTGTTTCAATGAAGGCTACAGCCATTGTTAAAAAAAAAAACAAAAAAAAAACAAAAAAAAAAAACAAATATATATATATATATATATATATATATATATATATATATATATATATATATATATATATATATATGGTCTCGTATATATATATATATATATATATATATATATATATATATATATATATATATATATATATATATATATATATATATATATATACGAGACCATATATATATATATATATATATATATATATATATATATATATATATATATATATATATATATATACGAGACCATATATATATATATATATATATATATATATATACGAGACCATATATATATATATATATATATATATATATATATATATATATATACGAGACCATATATATATGGCTTCGGGAGATCTGGAGAAAAAGTGATATGGAGGAAACCCTAGGGGTCCCTTACATGGGACCCCGGTGCTACTGGCGGAGGGGGGGTCGGCTAGCGACGGCCCGGCTGGGGGCGGCCCGGCCAAGGGCGGCGCCGGAGCCGACGGCGGTGAAGGCGCGGGCACCAGAATCGCACGTGCTGGAGCAGGCGCAGGTGCTGGAGCCGCACAAGGGAGCGGGCTGCCTGGGCATGCGCTGGACAAGGGTGCGGGCAGCTGCGGCAACGGTGCGGGCGGCTGTGGCGGTGGCACGGACGGGAGAAGCGAGATGGTTGGCGGCTCGACCGCGACGACCGGGGGAAGAACGACCGTTCTCATTGGACCAGATCAATGGGTTCCTGATTTGTCGGAACGCCGACTTTCTAACCTGGATCTATACCCGGATCTCAGGGGGGCAGATGGAGAACGATAGATGGACGACGGTTACGAGATGTTGCGGTAGTAGGAGTGTGGGGAAGGATGGTGGTTCGCGACAAGAAGTTAGTAGAGGACTAATTCACACCGAGGCGCATTCCACCCCCGACAGGAGGTCAGGAGCAGGATCAGGGACGAGGAAGTCATGTCCTGGCCTAGGTAGCCCACCACGGGCGGGGAATAGTACTGGTGTTCGGACAACGGGTTGACAACCCAAGGCGACGACGGCAAAAAAAGGGAAATGGAGTGCGTCTGACATGGGGGCCAGGGAATAGGGTCCCCTCTCCCTACCCCATGGTCTCAGGGGACGTTTACCTCGCCCTGTGGGAAAGTCCTGGGCGGATATTTACAAGCTAGTAGGATCCAAAAGTCCATCGTCAGTGGAGTATGTGCCGCTAAATAAGGTGGGAAGTAGCTTCCGTGCCTCGTTCCCTGCGGAAGAGATAGCGGAGGTGACAGCCTTTTGGAAAAATACGTTGGTCTTGTACGTACTGGGGAACAAACCCTTCTACGGGCAGATCTGGGCGTATGCGACACGTGTTTGGCAGCCAAAAGGTAGCGTGAAGATATATGCGAGGGAGAATGGTTTCTACTATGTCAAGTTCAGACTTGCAGAAGATGTCGTCAGGATAACCCATGGAGGACCTTGGACGTTTGATGGTAGACTGATCATCTTGAAAGAGTGGACCCCGGAGCTGCATTGTGAGAAGGATGTCCTCAATGTTATTCCTATTTAGATCCGCTTCCTGGAGTTTCCAGTTAGATATTGGAGCATACCCCTTCTCATGAGACTTGTCAGCCTGGTGGGCAAACCGATTAAGGCGAATGATGCTACAGCCTTTCGGCCAAGGCTGATGTATGCCCGGATGTTCGTGGAGATTAGTGCTGATAGAGAGCTCCCGAGTCTGCTGGAGTATGAGGTTCCATCTGGGGAGGTTCTCACCCAGAGAGTTGAGTACGAATGGGTTCCGTCTGTTTGTTCCCATTGTGTTTGTTTCGGTCACCTTACTAGTGCTTGCCCGAATGGAGTTCAGAAGACTGTGCCTCCTCCGGAGGCAACGACGGACCCTGGAACCACCCGTGTGGCAGGATCTACTAGAGAAGAAAAGAGGGTAGAGGGTGGTATGCAGGAAGGAGAACGACAGATAGAAGTCGCTAGTGGACTGGGTCTGATTATCTCGCCGCAGTCGGAGCAGCCCAGTAGGGTTATGGTTACTTTTACCGTCCAGTAGAGTATGGTCACCAGAGGCATGACGACGTTGAGATGAGATCATTGGGAAGAAGGTGGTGTGTCCGAGGAGAGAGTTTATAGTAGGAAGAGACATGCTGGCCCACTTCGCGATGGGCACCCTCGGGAGGAAGGCCGTATGTCTGAATACAGCGAGGCACTGTGTGTGGACAATCCATCTTGGGCCTTGATGCTCACCCAAACAGAGAATCAACACACTACTACTCTGGCTTGGAGGAGGACATGGCGACGACGGACGTGGCACCATCCCCGGGTACTAGTACAGATGGGTTTCAAGGGCCCCATCCTCTTAATAATTAATGGCGGTAATTGCATGGAACGTTCGGGGTGCATATTCCTTAGGGCGATGGAGAGAGATTTCTGAGGTCTTGCGTAGAGAGAAGTGTGACATATCAATGCTTCGGGAAACAAAGATCAAAGGGAAAAGGACGCTTTTGTACTAGACTCCCCTAAATTGGGTCCAGCTTCACAACTTGGCGATATACGACATGGCTAGGATCTGGGTTAGGTGGAGCAGCAATAGCTGGGACGGGGATCTGGTCCTGATGTCGGAGCAACTGATTGCTATTTTCTTCTCTAATAAATGTGGTTTCCGGTTCTTGCTGGGGGCGGTATATGGCCACAACGACAGGCGACGTCGGAAGGGCTTTTGGAGGGATATAGCCAGTGTGGCTACTTCTGCTAACTCTTTGCACCTCCCTCTACTCCTGATGGGTGATTTCAATGCCCTCTTTTACATAAGGGAGAAGGTGGAAGGCAGACCGGTTCCAGATCAAATCCTGTATAATTTCCAGAGGTATATCCTTCAGTCGGGCCTATAGGGCTTGGAGCGTACTGGGCACATATGGACTTGGCATAACAAAGCTATAAACAACAGAGTTGCTGTCAGCTGGACAGAGCTCTGAGAAATAGGGAGTGGTTCCGTTGATTCCCAAACTCTGTTGTAGAGGGTCTGGCTGCTGGGACGAAACGATCATTCCCCTATCAGGGTCAGTTTCACAAATTGACCTACTTGGAAGTCGCATCCTTTCGCTACAACAACAGCTGGTTTCTTTGTGGAGGTTATCTGGAGGCTGTTGCAGAGGGTTTTCTGCACCAGCAGGGGGGTACGGCACAATACCGCATGGTCCACATCCTCAAGAGTATGAAGAAGGCCATTCAGAGCTGGGTGAAGTGTCAGCCCAGGCCTTTCCTAGAAGACAAGGAGGAGGAAATGAGGGACATCCAGTACTCCATGCAAACTGATATATGGATGGGTCCTTATCGGTACGGGAGAAGGAACTGATTGGGGAAGTCAACATCCTACGGTACAGAAGAATGCTCTGGATCAAGGAAGGTGACCGTTGCTCCAAGTTCTTCTATAATGTGATTCGGACCTGACAACATAGGAACAGTCTCTCACCTGATGATGGCGAGGGCAAAACTGGTTGGAGAGCCGTCGAAAATCCAATGGGAGGCTGTCAGGTACTACTCAGAGTTATATTTTCAGACTAACTATCTCTCTGTTTTCAGATATCATTACGAAGAAGTTGGTGACGTCCTATGGGAATAGCCAGTTACTCGCACCGGTCTCTGAGGAGGTGGAGGCTATCATCATTAATGCGGATCCCAACAAGACCCCGGGGTCAGATGGTTTTAGCAATAGGTTCTACAACGCCACTGGGATGCCTAAAGATACCGGGGTTGAGGCAGTCCACGAGTTCTTTCTGAGGAAAAGTTGATGAAGGAGCTAAATCATACTTTCTGACCCTTTTACCGAAAAAAAGAAACAACCTCACAGACAGACTTTTGGCCTATAGCGTGCTATAATTATCTTTACAAAATAATTACGCACTTATGTGCCAACGCATGGAGGAAATTATGCAAGACCTAGTCTGTCACGACCCGGTCCCAAATGTTGGGGTCGAATCGGATCATGCCCAGCCTGCACCCTTGTGAGACAGCGGCAGTAAGCTGTATCCAATTGCAGGTAATCACAACAACACAAAATTTTCACAACTTCTAAAAATTACGAATATTAAAACTTGTCCAACAAAAAAGTGTAGCACCCAGTTTCCCAAATGAGGAGTAATTTTGAAATTTTGTGTTTATAATTATTTTAATAATGATATTTAATTCATGATATGATTTTTACTGATTTTAAAATTATTTTAAAATATTTAAATCAATGACTTGTGGTTTTGACGTTTTGCTAGTGAAACCCTAGAGACTTTGACCTGAGCCAAACCATGTGATTATGATTTTAATGTCATTTTTGGCCTAAGAATATTTTTTGCATTTGACCTCTTTGAAATTTTGATATTATTTATATTTATGATATTGTTTTGGGGTTATTTGAGTCGGGTTCGAATTTCAACTCAATCCGACTTGAAACGGAGATCCGGGGTAGTTTGACTCTAGTGGGACCCACACACTAGTTTGGCATGGCCCACATGATGTAATTTTAGTCCACATGATAGAAATATTTAGTTAGAGGTTAGACTAATTATTATGGATAAGGTTAGTGTGATTAGAGACTTTAGAATGACTAATTTAGCCCCAACCAATTAGCCTTTCCTAAACTCATAGAATAGGTTAGTAGGGACATTTGGACTTTTCATAATAGGACAAAACCCCTTTATGGCCAGCCACAATAAGGATAGGGTGAGCCTCCCATTTGTCATTATCTATCAATTTTTTCTCTCTCTGTTATTCCCCAAATTCCTAGAGGAGCAATCCTAGCAATTTCTTACCAAATCCTTCCATTTCAGCACCAAATTCTTTCTTCCTTCTGCATTCTAGCCAAGGAGGAAGCTACCCAAGTTTGGGAGGATTCAAGCTCGTTCGTGTCCTTTTGGAATCTCTACGTGTCGGTGTCGCTTCTGGAAGGTTTTTCTTCGATTCGATCTACCGGGAGGTATAAATCCCTTCTCCTTTTCATTTTTTCATGCATATAGGTCTATTTTGAACCCATAGGAATGACCCCCATGGTTGTATCTCCATTTGTGTCCATTTTATGTCCATTTGGAGGTCATAAGAGTGTCCTTTGTGTTGGGATGTGTTATGTTACATATATAGATTTATATATATCTATAATATAGATATAGATATATATAATATATATAATATATATATATATATATATATATATATATATAAATCTATATAGTCTATATATATTATATATAAGATTTATATATATATATATATATATATATAATATATATATATATATATATATATATTGTAATGAGAGTGTATCTATATTTATATGTAATAATGGTTCATGATGATTACATAATCAAGTTGTGAGTGTGTTCCTCATATTATTATTGCTATATTGTTGTGGATAATTAGGATATATATTGGTATTCTTTGGCTCAAACTATCTAAATCCGTCATAATTTTTATCCACGTTTTTAATTTCAGCCCTAACTTAGAAATATCATAACTTCTAGCTCAAAGTTCGGTTTAATCTCCGTTTTTTTTTAAAAGAAGCGTATTGAAGTTAGCTTTCCAAAAACATATATTAATAGGCCTAATTCTTTCTGTAACTTTCTGGAGAATTATTTGAGTGTCAGTTGTACGAAAGACAAATGCGTTCTCGGTGTTTTTGCGATTCCGGGAGTTTCCGGAAACGAAAATGCGATCCGTTTGAAGTTTCGGAAAGCTAACACATAGATCTATAACATACTTTAATCCTAAATTTTAATTCATGCTGAGATGGTTAAATATTAATTATTAGTAGGAGTTACTATTCGACATATGCATTTTGTGCACCATTGTGTGTAATATAATATTCTATTTGATTTAACCCATGTTAATGTATATACATTTGTAACTAAATAGAGAATACAAGCATGCGTAAGTGGTTAAATAAATGATATACGGTGTAAGTATTCTATCTAATGTAAGCATGTATAAGTATGGCTTGTAATGAATATGTAGGTTCCATAGTATGTAATGTATGGTACATATAGTAGTGCAAGAGAATAAATGAATGA
>JANAVB010017197.1:926942-1051913 GCA_029216955.1 Iris pallida | reverse complement strand
GAAGAAGTAGAAACATGCGAGGCTATGACGGTGCCATCTCTAATAGCATCGCGAACAAAATGCAAATCCACCTCAATATGCTTCTGCGCTCATGAAATATCGGGTTCTGAGCCAGGTGGGGGCTGACTGACTGTCACAATACCCTGATAGCAGACTCCTGGCGAACGCCCAAACACACCAATAACTCCTTCAACCATTTTAACTCACAAACAAGCGCAGCAAAGATCGGTATTCAGCTTCAATGGAAGATCGAAAACAGTTGATTGCTTCTTGGTCTTCCAAGAAAATGAGATCCCTCCAGAAACACCAACCAGCTTGTAACAGAGCGGCGAGTCAAGGACAACTAGCCCAGTCGTAATCACACCAACCAGAAAGACGGAATCACAATCAGCTTTCAAAAGAATACCCTGTCCCGGTGCATTTGAGATATCTGACCACTCGCAAAGCAGCATGCCAATGATCTTGTCGAGGCTCCTGTAAGAATTGAGACAAGATATACAAGCATAGGCTAAGTCAGGGCGAGTAAACGATAGATAAATCAACCTTCCAACCACCCTCCGATAAGTCTCTGCATCCAGCTATGGACTAGTCGATTCTTCCAGTTTGTAATTGGGCTCCATGGGAAAGCCAGCAGGTCGAGACCCCATCAAGCCGCATTCTGAAATGATGTCTAAAGCATATTTCCTTTGACACAAGAAAATTCTTTCTGCACTCCGAGCCACCTCTATGCCAAGAAAGTACTTCAACACACCAAGGTCCTTCATGTGAAAACAAAAACTAAGGTACTTTTTGAAAGCATCTAAAGCACCTGTGTCATTACCAGACACAATCATGTCATCCACATAGATCAAAACATGCAACTCTACCTTCCCTTTAAACAGAGAAAAGGGAATAATCGGAATGAGATTGAACAAATCCATAGGATATCAGAGAAGCAGCAAGCTTAGCAAACCAACAACGTGGTGCCTGTTTCAATCCATATAGTGACTTACGCAGGCGACACACTTTGTTGGGTTCACTATGAGAAAAACCTGGCGACAACTTCATATACACTTCTTCTGTCAGATCTCCATGAAGAAAAGCATTGTGTACATCCATCTGGTACAAAGTCCAGCCTCTCACAGCTGCAATAGCCAAGAACGCCCGAACTGTAGGCATCTTAGCTACCGGGGCAAATGTCTCTGAATAATCAATCCCTCAACCTGATGATTACCGAACACAACCAGCCGTGCCTTTAAGCGCTCAACACTTCCGTCAGATTTGTACTTTATTTTGTACACCCATCTACTTCCCAATGCTTTCTTCCCAGGAGGCAAATCGATAAAACTCATATCCCATTATCTTCCAGAGCCTGTATTTCAGTTTGTATAGCCGCCGCCAGTTCGAATCTTGCGAGGCCTGGCGATATGAAGTAGGCTCAACACCTGCAGTGATAGCTGCAAGAAAATCTCTGTGTCCAGCAGTAAATATGTCATAACTTAGAAATTGTGTTAGAGGATACGAAGTACCTGAGGAAGTGACAGGAACAGATGAACTGTGGTGAAGGGGGGACTTTTACTTCGAACAACATTTGTCAGAAAATCCTGTAATCGTACTGGCTGTGATTTCTTTCGCAATCCTCTTCCCAATACTACCTCGTCGGGCACCTCTGGCAACACTGTATCCCCTGTATCATTAGTAGTATCCGCATCACCCCCAGGACTCTCCTGTCAATACTTTTGCATCTACCTGTGCATCCTGGCCACTCAGTACCGAGCCACCAGCAACCACTCCGGCCTCAGAAACCGTAGCCGGCACCATCCAAAAGCCTTTATATCATCTCCTGGCACCTCAACAGATGTATGGCGTATCGCAGAAGACATCTCGCTAGCAGAGTCACACCCAGAAAATTCTTTTTATAAAAAGTAACATCACGGGACACAAAAAATTCACCAGTCTCCAAATCATACAGTTTTCATCCCTTTTCATCAAGTGGATACCCAACAAAGATACATTTTCTGCTCCTGCTAACAAATTTATCATGTCGGGATTTCAAATCATACGTAGCACAGACAACCAAAAATACGTAGATGATCATACGAAGGAGCCGAGCCATATAAAACTTCATAAGGAGACTTAAAATGCAAGATACTAGAAGGGGTCCTATTTATCAAATAACATGCAGCCAGAACACATTCCCCCCAAAAATCCATGAAAGAGAACCCTGAAATCGCAATACCCTGGCTACATTTAAAATATGTCGATATTTTCTTTCTACCCTTCCATTCTGTTGAGGTGTCCCAACACAGGATGTTTGGAACAATATACCTTGAGATGAAAAATAATCTCGTAAACAATTAAATTCAGTGCCATTGTCACTCCGCACACGACGTATATTAGCCTCAAACTGACGCTTCACCATAGCAATAAATTTAAGAAACATAGAATAAACAGCGCACTTATCCGTCAACAAAATAACCCAAATAGCTCTAGAAAAATCACCTACCAAAGAAAAAATATCATGCCCCATTAGATGACGGAACACGATATGGTCCCCACAGATCACAGTGTATAAGTTCAAAGCATCTCAAAGCACGACTACTACTATCAGGAAAGGCATCACGAGTCTGTTTAGCTTGATGACAAATATCACAAGCCTTATGAAAAAACACACTACTACCAGAGAGAAAAGGTAAAGTCTGCATTACTTTATCTGAGGGATGCCCCAGTCTACTATGCCAAACCTCAGAATCATTCTCTTTGTATGCCAGGATCACTGAAGCCAAAGAAGCCGAACCTTCCCCAAGAAGTAAAGTCCACCCCTTCGTTCACCTGCTCCAATCACCATCTTCGTACTTCGGTCCTGAACAAAAACAAATCAGGAGTAAATAACATATCACAATTTCTGGCACCAATCAATTGGGAGACAGAGATCAAATTGCAATTCAATATCGGAACATAAAAAAAACCGTCAACACCAACGAAGCAGTCAAAAATACTTTGCCTCTCAGAACAGCCTCAATAGTGCTCCCATCAGGCAAAATCACATGACAGACAGGACCCTCAAAATATTCAACTAAACAGTCACGAGAGCCTGTCGCAAAGAGTAGCCCCAGTATCGAATATCCAAAGGATAGAAGAATTCTTACCCATCAGACGATCAGAGTTTGAAGAACCAGGTTGGAAGAATTATCGTTACCCAGCAAGCTCATCAGTTTCTGCCATTGTTTACTTGAGAGTGGTGAATGATACCCTCCATGCATCATATCTGCCGAACTTCCAGCAAGACCAGCAGGGACACCATGACCAGCAGCAGCGACATGATGAACAACCCCTGTGCCACTAGCACCACGTCCTCCATCACGTCTCTGCGGTGGTGTCGGGCCTCTGCCACACCAGCACCACGTCCGCCCTCACGTCGAGGACGAGTCTTCCACCACTCTGGATAGCCAATCTTGGCAAAGCAAGTTACAACATCATGACCTGTTTTCTTGCAATGAGTACAGATCATACCTAATTTGTCCCTGGAATCTGAGGTTCTACTATTAGAAGCCGTATAAATACGAGGTGAAGTCTTGACTGCCAGCGCCATCACCTCCTCAGTAGCGGATTGGACCTGAGATTTTTGCATATCCTCCTCCACACGGACTGCCTGGTATGCCCGATCTAAACTTGGCTGAGGATCCTGAGCCAGAAGATTAGATCGGTATGACCATACAACTCAGCATTCAACCCATACAGAAAGTCCTGAAAGTGGTCTTCATCCCTCATAGCCTGTAGCTTTGCAGCAAGTTCACCACAGGTACAAGTAGGCAATAGAAAATAAGCAGCTTGTTCATCCCACAAAGACTACAAATTTCCAAAGTAGGTATCCACAGACATCGAAGCCGTCTGTTTACACTCAGCCAAAGCCACCTTAATTTGTTGCTTCCAAGTGCCATTGCTAACAAATCTTTTCTCAACAAGTTCCACAATGGATAAACCTCCTCAAAGTGCGACAAAGATTTCTTCAGAGACGGATCAATAGTATTAAGAACCCATTGAACCAATAGTGCTTGACGTATCTCCAATCAAGCAATTTGCTAGCATCATTAACATGTTTGACTTCATTACCCTCCAGAAAAGTATCTTTTGCCTAGAGATCAGGAAGAGATGTATCGACGAGACCACTCAGTATAGTTCGGTCCACGGAAAATAATAGGAGTAATGATATTTCCTGGTTGATCAACAGAACTCAGAAAATATGGATCCTTCGAATTAGGATAATTTGGGTTATGTGCACCGCCACGTCAGTCGCGACAGAGTAGCTGGAACATCATCTGCCATTGCGATATCGGGTGTATAAAAATTTTGTACAACTCTGACGAATCGACCGCTGATGGACGGGGTCGACGGCGAATCGGCCTCGATCAGGGGCACCGAATCTGGCGCGTAGGGGCGAGCGGATGTCGGGTGTACAAGAATTGTACAACTTCGACGAATCAGCCACTAATGGACGGGTCTGGGTGACGTCGGGCGCCGAGAATCAGTCGGATACGGTCCGCGGTCGACGCGGTCGGCACGATCGGCACGGTCGGCACGGGAGGACGCACGGTCAGAGCAAGAGATCGCGCAGATCGGGCGGATCGGGCGGCTCCGATCAACTCCGGATTCTTTACTTCAGTAATAACAGAAATCTAGGGTTTTTTAATCCCCTCCATAGCCAATGTTGAAGGTTCTCTCCTCTTCCTCCAGACTGAGATTACAAACCCCACCTCCCAAGTTCACCCCAAATTTCCCAATGGAGGAGAAGCTAGGTCTCCGCTGCTCTGACTCTTCAATTCTTTGAGGCGGCCCGGGTGCCAAAGTTCGAGCTTTTCCAGAAGGGCGTTGTTCTGCTCGGAGTCGGCGATGGGGTTTTCGGGAGAGTTGGGATCGAGCGGGTGATTTGGGAATTTTTTTAGAAGAGGAAAGAACGGAGGGGAAGTCTGGCGGCTAGGGTTTTTCGGAAGGCTCTGATACCAGTAGGAAATAATAATGCCTTGCTCTCATTGCTAGGGTTTGTTAATATATATACTGTCTACATTTGAGCTTATGGGTATGGGCCATATTTAATTACAAATATATAACAAAAAGCGAGAGAGGCTAAGAGACTAAACTCTTCGACGTCTTCGCCTTCACGGAAAGTATCAACGACCTTAGCAAAAAAGGCCATAAGCTTGGTCTTGGTCTCCCTATTCGAGATCAGTTGTTGAGCTTCTTTGGTAGCATGTAGTAGCATCCTTGCCCTCTCCGGAGCATCTGATGCTGTTTGGCGACGCAGGTTGCATCTCGAGCATTATTCGGAATAGCTTAAGCCCGATGGACTGTCCACTCGGTGAGCGCAGATCTTGTACCTTTTCGGAGTGTTGATCCCCATACCTAGGAGGTCTCCGGACCCCAGAGTGCCTTCAGCCGCCTCGGTGTGGGTAACTTTTTTTTACCAGGGTCGTACCTGGTCTCGGGGGCCGCATCCTCCTTGGTCCACTGGTTATTATCGACAACTGCTTCTTCTACAACATCTACTACCACAAGGCATCTTTCACATCTCCTAAGGTATCCTAAAGGTATGTAGTTTATGTCTGTAGTAGGCCTGGGCAGGGGCAGAAGGGGCCTCCAAAGTCTTAGTACTGTCGATATCGTCGACCGACGTATCTGGCACCATTTTAGCGGTTTCCTTCGTTACCCGGGTACTACCGTTATCTGACCACCGTTCAGAGACGCCGGTTGAGTATCATCTCTCATCGATGGCCCCGGAGCTGCTCGACTCCATCTGAAAATTGAACTTTGGGCAATGTCCTCGTCCGATACCATCAGGTCGGTAGCCTCCAAGGAGTCGGGATAGGTGTCTATATCGTAGTTGTCATCATTGGGGGTCATATTCAGGGTATCAAATTTATTGGAAAGATTAATCCCTTGGGTAGATCTTTCGTGGGCGCAGGGGCGCTTTTCTTGATTTTACTCGATACCAGTTGGATCTTCGGTATCTGGGTGATGGCCTCATCCTTGGGAAGTGACATCCTTCATATCAGCAAGGTTTACGGTCTCAGAGGTATTAAAGGAGTTATCTACCCCCTGACTGTTAATGTAGTAGTCCAGTAGCTAGGGTATCAAATTTATTGTTAAGGTTTAGAGCTGGGGTTTTGCTGTGTCAAGTGACACTCTTCTGGGATTGTTCTTGACCGCGGGAATACCCCGCACTATCATCGAAACGTAGGTGGGAGTTTGGTAAGGGGAGTAGTGGAGATCTGTGGGTGGGTGCATCCTTTTGCTTTGTTTTCTTTTTCAGTTCTGGGTACGATCTAACGCAACGATCGGTAGAGTGACCTCATATGGCAGTGCTTGCAGAAAATGATATTATTATCATATATAATTTGTTGAGAATGCATCTTGCTACCCAGCACGATTTGAATCGAGTTGGGCAGATCCTTCTCTAAGTCAAGGACCATGCATATTTTGGCATAATTGGCTTAATTTGGAGAGGTTGCGAGTCTCGTCCACCATCGCCACAAAGGTCCCAAAGGAGTTGGTAATCCTCTTCAAAGCTACAGGGGCGAAGCATATCAATGGCGGGTTAGGGAGGGTGACCCAGGCGGAGACGATGACCGAGTCCTCTTTCGTGCTAAAATCTGGAGAACACTGGGGGGAGGGAAACCCGGAGACGCGATGGTAAAGACGAGACACATATAATATATATATATAATATATTTATATATATATATATATAGATATATATATAATATATATAATATATATATAAAATATATATATATATATATATATATATATATATTATTATATATATATATATAAGATATATATATAATATATATATATATATATAGATATATATATTTTTATATATATATATATAATATTATAAAAAAAAAAAATATATATATATATATATATATATATATATATATATATATTGAAAATGGCTCGATCGCGGCTTGGGAAGCGGAGCGGGCGTCGATCCCTTCCGTCCGCCGCCACCGTCCCTCTCCTCCTGGTGGTCGGAGCTCCACCTTGGTTGCTCGGCTTTCTCGGCCAGGTCGTGCCCTTCGACCCCTACCCCCCGTTCGGTGGCTCGACCTCCTTCCGTCGTCCCCGTCCCCCTGGATGGGCGAACCCAGCCTGGCATGCGCTAGCCGGCAGCCTCCCACCGCTAGGTTGGCCACCCTCCTTCTTCTCCTTTCCCCCTTCTCGGCGTCGCAGCCCTCCCAAGCGTCCGTGCCGCGCCAGGCCTAGGCGCCAGTGGCCTTGCCCTCCTCCGCCGGCCGACCTCTCCGGCATCCTTGGTCCTCCGCCCGGGGCGCAGCGCGCCCCTCCTGTCTCATCGGGTCCGGTCCCGGCGCTCCCCTCGGATCCTACCCCGGCGCCGCACCCTCTCGCCGCGGAACTTTCTCTTGTCGCGGCTCCCGCCGGCCTTGCTGAGTCCAGCCATCCGGCGTCCCCCCTATTGCGGCTCCGCTTTCGTGGCCATCGTCCACCGCCCTCGAAGCTCCCCTAGCCTCGCCTCCTTTCGCGGTGGCGACCCCCCTTCCCTCTCTCCCGTGGCTGAAGCCCTATCTCCAGGCTGCTCCCGACGACTCTGAGGCGTCACCCGCCTCCGCCCACCCTGCTCCGTCGGCCCCTCTGGGTTCCGAGGCCCCCTCGTGGGCGGCGGTGGCCGGGTCGCAGCCCTCCGCGCAGAGGCCATCGGGCAGTTTCTCCTCCTTCCAGACGTCCCTTTCAGCGTCGATCGACGGACCTGCGGCGCTCTTCTCCGCCGCACTCGCGCGGTGGCCTTCGGCTCACCCCTCCCCCGTCCCTCTCGGAGCGCCTCCCCTTGCGTCGACGCTCGCTGGCCCCGTGGTAGCGTTTCTCCGCTGCTGTGACGCCGTCTCCGGCCCTCGCCGATCCGTCGTCGTCCTCCGGCCTCCGACGCTCCCGTCGGATCTTGCTGGAGGATCTCTCTCGCCGTTGACCGGCTTCGGGGCGGCTGGCCTCCGTCTCGCCGGCAGCCCCCCCAACCCCTCCGGCCCCCCTTCCGGGTTTTCTCACCCTCCCGCCGCTCAACCTCCGGTGGTCGTCGTCGGCTCTCCCCCCTCCGTGGCTCGCCTTTCCGTCTCGTCGGAGTCGCCGTCTTCCGCCCTCCCCGGCGACCCCCCAACCTTCCCTCAGGCCTCCCCATCTCGCCGGAGCCACCGTCCAACGCCCTTCGCCAGCTCCGGCGACCACCCCTTCCCCCTCCCACTTCGTGCTACCGTCCGCGCCGGAACGCTCGGTCTGCGTGCCCCCCATCGGGCCGCGGGCCATTCTCGCACAGTGTGCTGCTTGGGGCTGCGTGCCCCATTGGGCAGTGCACACCCCCCTAGGGAACTGTGTCACCGCCTTTGGTGCGTTTCAATTTTCAAAAGTTTTTTTTGTGCTTTTTTCTGTTTGGATCATTCCAACAGCAAACAGCATAAAAAAAAATCGAATTTTGTTATTCACGCGACGCGTCAGGATGTATGTTTAGGGTCCCATCCGCACCTTGTAGGAACTTGGACTATCTTCCGGTTCCAACCCTTTTCTACTGTTTCAATGAAGGCTACAGCCATTGTTAAAAAAAAACAAAAAAAAACAAAAAAAAAAACAAATATATATATATATATATATATATATATATATATATATATATATATATATATATATATATATATGGTCTCGTATATATATATAATATATATATATATCTATATATATATATATATATATATTATATATATATATATATATATATATACGAGACCATATATATATCTATATATATATATATATATATATCTATATATATATATTATATATATATACGAGACCATATATAATATATATATATATATATATATATACGAGACCATAATTATATATATATATATATATATATAATATAATATATACGAGACCATATATATATGGCTTCGGGAGATCTGGAGAAAAAGTGATATGGAGGAAACCCTAGGGGTCCCTTACATGGGACCCCGGTGCTATGGCGGAGGGGGGTCGGCTAGCGACGGCCCGGCTGGGGGCGGCCCGGCCAAGGGCGGCGCCGGAGCCGACGGCGGTGAAGGCGCGGGCACCAGAATCGCACGTGCTGGAGCAGGCGCAGGTGCTGGAGCCGCACAAGGGAGCGGGCTGCCTGGGCATGCGCTGGACAAGGGTGCGGGCAGCTGCGGCAACGGTGCGGGCGGCTGTGGCGGTGGCACGGACGGGGAAGCGAGATGGTTGGCGGCTCGACCGCGACGACCGGGGGAAGAACGACCGTTCTCATTGGACCAGATCAATGGGTTCCTGATTTGTCGGGAACGCCGACTTTCTAACCTGGATCTATACCCGGATCTCAGGGGGGCAGATGGAGAACGATAGATGGACGACGGTTACGAGATGTTGCGGTAGTAGAGTGTGGGGAAGGATGGTGGTTCGCGACAAGAAGTTAGTAGAGGACTAATTCCGAGGCGCATTCCACCCCCGACAGGAGGTCAGGAGCAGGATCAGGGACGAGGAAGTCATGTCCTGGCCTAGGTAGCCCACCACGGGCGGGGAATAGTACTGGTGTTCGGACAACGGGTTGACAACCCAAGGCGACGACGGCAAAAAAAGGGAAATGGAGTGCGTCTGACATGGGGGCCAGGGAATAGGGTCCCCTCTCCCTACCCCATGGTCTCAGGGGACGTTTACTCGCCCTGTGGGAAAGTCCTGGGCGGATATTTACAAGCTAGTAGGATCCAAAAGTCCATCGTCAGTGGAGTATGTGCCGCTAAATAAGGTGGGAAGTAGCTTCCGTGCCTCGTTCCCTGCGGAAGAGATAGCGGAGGTGACAGCCTTTTGGAAAAATACGTTGGTTGTACGTACTGGGAACAAACCCTTCTACGGGCAGATCTGGGCGTATGCGACACGTGTTTGGCAGCCAAAAGGTAGCGTGAAGATATATGCGAGGGAGAATGGTTTCTACTATGTCAAGTTCAGACTTGCAGAAGATGTCGTCAGGATAACCCATGGAGGACCTTGGACGTTTGATGGTAGACTGATCATCTTGAAAGAGTGGACCCCGGAGCTGCATTGTGAGAAGGATGTCCTCAATGTTATTCCTATTTAGATCCGCTTCCTGGAGTTTCCAGTTAGATATTGGAGCATACCCCTTTCATGAGACTTGTCAGCCTGGTGGGCAAACCGATTAAGGCGAATGATGCTACAGCCTTTCGGCCAAGGCTGATGTATGCCCGGATGTTCGTGGAGATTAGTGCTGATAGAGAGCTCCCGAGTCTGCTGGAGTATGAGGTTCCATCTGGGGAGGTTCTCACCCAGAGAGTTGAGTACGAATGGGTTCCGTCTGTTTGTTCCCATTGTGTTTGTTTCGGTCACCTTACTAGTGCTTGCCCGAATGGAGTTCAGAAGACTGTGCCTCCTCCGGAGGCAACGACGGACCCTGGAACCACCCGTGTGGCAGGATCTACTAGAGAAGAAAAGAGGGTAGAGGGTGGTATGCAGGAAGGAGAACGACAGATAGAAGTCGCTAGTGGACTGGGTCTGATTATCTCGCCGCAGTCGGAGCAGCCCAGTAGGGTTATGGTTACTTTTACCGTCCAGTAGAGTATGGTCACCAGAGGCATGACGACGTTGAGATGAGATCATTGGGAAGAAGGTGGTGTGTCCGAGGAGAGAGTTTATAGTAGGAAGAGACATGCTGGCCCACTTCGCGATGGGCACCCTCGGGAGGAAGGCCGTATGTCTGAATACAGCGAGGCACTGTGTGGACAATCCATCTTGGGCCTTGATGCTCACCCAAACAGAGAATCAACACACTACTACTCTGGCTTGGAGGAGGACATGGCGACGACGGACGTGGCACCATCCCCGGGTACTAGTACAGATGGGTTTCAAGGGCCCCATCCTCTTAATAATAATGGCGGTAATTGCATGGAACGTTCGGGGTGCATATTCCTTAGGGCGATGGAGAGAGATTTCTGAGGTCTTGCGTAGAGAGAAGTGTGACATATCAATGCTTCGGGAAACAAAGATCAAAGGGAAAAGGACGCTTTTGTACTAGACTCCCCTAAATTGGGTCCAGCTTCACAACTTGGCGATATACGACATGGCTAGGATCTGGGTTAGGTGGAGCAGCAATAGCTGGGACGGGGATCTGGTCCTGATGTCGGAGCAACTGATTGCTATTTTCTTCTCTAATAAATGTGGTTTCCGGTTCTTGCTGGGGGCGGTATATGGCCACAACGACAGGCGACGTCGGAAGGGCTTTTGGAGGGATATAGCCAGTGTGGCTACTTCTGCTAACTCTTTGCACCTCCCTCTACTCCTGATGGGTGATTTCAATGCCCTCTTTTACATAAGGGAGAAGGTGGAAGGCAGACCGGTTCCAGATCAAATCCTGTATAATTTCCAGAGGTATATCCTTCAGTCGGGCCTATAGGGCTTGGAGCGTACTGGGCACATATGGACTTGGCATAACAAAGCTATAACAACAGAGTTGCCTGTCAGCTGGACAGAGCTCTGAGAAATAGGGAGTGGTTCCGTTGATTCCCAAACTCTGTTGTAGAGGGTCTGGCTGCTGGGACGAACGATCATTCCCCTATCAGGGTCAGTTTCACAAATGACCTACTTGGAAGTCGCATTTTCTGCTACAACAACAGCTGGTTTCTTTGTGGAGGTTATCTGGAGGCTGTTGCAGAGGGTTTTCTGCACCAGCAGGGGGTACGGCACAATACCGCATGGTCCACATCCTCAAGAGTATGAAGAAGGCCATTCAGAGCTGGGTGAAGTGTCAGCCCAGGCTTTCCTAGAAGACAAGGAGGAGGAACTGAGGGACATCCAGTACTCCATGCAAACTGATATACTGGATGGGTCCTTATCGGTACGGGAGAAGGAACTGATTGGGGAAGTCAACATCCTACGGCTACAGAAGAATGCTCCTGGATCAAGGAAGGTGACCGTTGCTCCAAGTTCTTCTATAATGTGATTCGGACCTGAAACATAGGAACAGTCTCTCACACCTGATTGATGGCGAGGGCAAACTGGTTGGAGAGCCGTCGAAAATCCAATGGGAGGCTGTCAGGTACTACTCAGAGTTATATTTTCAGACTAACTATCTCTCTGTGTTTTCAGATATCATTACGAAGAAGTTGGTGACGTCCTATGGGAATAGCCAGTTACTCGCACCGGTCTCTGGAGGAGGTGGAGGCTATCATCATTAATGCGGATCCCAACAAGACCCCGGGGTCAGATGGTTTTAGCAATAGGTTCTAAACGCCACTGGGATGCCCTAAAGATACCGGGGTTTGAGGCAGTCCACGAGTTCTTTTCTGAGGAAAAGTTGATGAAGGAGCTAAATCACATTTTTCTGACCCTTTTACCGAAAAAAAGAAACAACCTCACAGACAGACTTTTGGCCTATAGCGTGCTATAATTATCTTTACAAAATAATTACGCACTTATGTGCCAACGCATGGAGGAAATTATGCAAGACCTAGTCTGTCACGACCCGGTCCCAAATTGTTGGGTCGAATCGGATCATGCCCAGCCTGCACCCTTGTGAGACAGCGGCAGTAAGCTGTATCCAATTGCAGGTAATCACAACACACAAAATTTTTCACAACTTCTAAAAATTACGAATATTAAAACTTTGTCCAACAAAAAGTGTAGCACCCAGTTTCCCAAATGAGAGTAATTTTGAAATTTTGTGTTTATAATTATTTTAATAATGATATTTAATTCATGATATGATTTTTACTGATTTTAAATTATTTTAAAATTATTTAAATCAATGACTTGTTTGACGTTTTGTTTGCTAGTGAAACCCTAGAGACTGTTTGACCTAGAGCCAAACCATGTGATTATGATATTTTAATGTCATTTTTGGCCTAAGATATTTTTTGCATTTGACCTCTTTGAATTATTTTGATATTTATTTTTATTTGATATTGTTTTGGGGTTATTTGAGTCGGGTTCGAATTTCAACTCAATCCGACTTGAAACGGAGATCCGGGGGTAGTTTGACTCTAGTGGGACCCACACACTAGTTTGGCATGGCCCACATGATGTAATTTTAGTCCACATGATAGAAATTTTAGTTAGAGGTTAGACTAATTATTATGGATAAGGTTAGTGTGATTAGAGACTTTAGAATGACTAATTTAGCCCCAACCAATTAGCCCTTTCCTAATACTCATAGAATAGGTTAGTAGGGACATTTGGACTTTTCATAATAGGACAAAACCACCTTTATGGCCAGCCACATAAGGATAGGGTTGAGCCTCCCATTTGTCATTATCTATCAATTTTTCTCTCTCTTGTTCTTCCCCAAATTCCTAGAGAGCAATCCCTAGCAATTTCTCTACCAAATCCTTCCATTTCAGCACCAAATTCTTTCTTCCTTCTCATTCTAGCCAAGGAGGAAGCTACCCAAGTTTGGGAGGATTCAGAGCTCGTTCGTGTCCTTTTGGAATCTCTACGTGTCGGTGTCGCTTCTGGAAGGTTTTTCTTCGATTCGATCTACCGGGAGGTATAAATCCCTTCTCCTTTTCATTTTTTCATGCATATAGGTCTATTTTGAACCCATAGGAATGACCCCCATGGTTGTATCTCCATTGTGTCCATTTTATGTCCATTTGGAGGTCATAAGAGTGTCCTTGTGTTGTGGATGTGTTTATGTTACATATATAGATTTATATATATATATATATATATATCTATAGATATATATATATATATATATATATATTATATATATATATATATATATATAAATCTATATATGTATATATATATATATATATAGATTTATATATATATATATATATATTATATATATATATATATAGATATATATATATATTGTAATGAGAGTGTATCTATATTTATTATGTAATAATGGTTCATGATGATTACAATCAAGTTTGTGAGTGGTTCCTCATATTATTATTGCTATTATTGTTGTGGATAATTAGGATATATATTGTGTATTCTTTTGGCTCAAACTATCTAAATCCGTCATAATTTTTATCCACGTTTTAATTTCAGCCCTAACTTAGAAATATCATAACTTCTAGCTCAAAGTTCGGTTTAATCTCCCGTTTTTTTTTAAAAGAAGCGTATTGAAGTTAGCTTTCCAAAAACATATAATAGGCCTAATTCTTTCTGTAACTTTCTGGAGAATTATTGAGTGTCAGTTGTACGAAAGACAAATGCGTTCTCGGTGTTTTTGCGATTCCGGGAGTTTCCGGAAACGAAAATGCGATCCGTTTGAAGTTTCGGAAAGCTAACACATAGATCTATAACATACTTTAATCCTAAATTTTAATTCATGCTGAGATGGTACAATATTAATTATTAGTAGGAGTTACTATTCGACATATGCATTTTGTGCACCATTGTGTGTAATATAATATCTATTTTGATTTAACCCATGTTAATGTATATACATTTGTAACTAAATAGAGAATACAAGCATGAGTAAGTGGTTAAATAAATGATATACGAGGTGTAAGTATTCTATCTAATGTAAGCATGTATAAGTATGGCTGTAATGAATATGTAGGTTCCATAGTATGTAATGTATGGTACATATAGTAGTGCAAGAGAATAAATGAATGATGAATGAATGCAAGCATGAAGTAATATAATAATAGATGTAATGTATGAAATATACAAGTAATGAGATGTAATATTCTCTGTTAACACAAATCCTATATTACCTCATGTACCCCCTACACTATGTTGACACTATCACACTTGACACATTGTTCACTTACACTTTGACTCTTTGATATATATACACTATGTATGCCCATTAACCCTCACTTGTCCCTTTGCCATGTTCATATACACACACATAGCCTCTTAAATAAGTATTTATGAATATAGTTAACTTAGCTATGTATGTATATTATATATATGTAGCATATTGTGTTGTAATATATAAGTTTATAAACCATTTGAAATGCCATGATTATAGACCTAATGTTGAATACCAATATATGCATGTGTATATATGTGTAGACATATATAGCTTAAAGTAATAGATTACCTAGTGTATCTAATGTGAATTCTGCCTATTTGAGTATTGAATAATTGCATGCTATATAGAGTTGGGTGTATGTTGGCTTGTATAGCCTTGTATTGATGTGTGCTTGCTAGGATAGTCTTGGTTAGGCCTAGTAAGACTTGTTGTGACTTGTGCTGTTCTAATTAGGAGCCAGAACCTCTCCTCGGACAGTATCTTTACCTTGGATTCAGATATCAGGCGAGTACATTCTCTGATCATTTCATATCTGCTTAGAATTATATTCCTGCTTTATATTACTATACTTGATGCTGTCACGACATTATCACGGATTAGTACTATATGGATCTCTTCATGCGATTATCCCCCTGGGAGCATCGGGTACATTGTGGCATGTGCGTTTCGCTTTCATCATGTACTCCTGTGCTTTCACATACATGTACACTCTTGTGAATCTTGTACTCTATGTTCACAGAGCCCTCATGTATACTATCATGTGCACCCTTTCATAGGCTCCCATATATCATGTACAATAACATAACCTGTTTAGATCCTTGTGTATTGATTGGGGAAACGAGGGAGTGCTAGTAGTCATGTGAACAATTCTATAGTAGTGTAGATCATGTGCAACTCTTTAGTGTAGATCATGTACAAATCTGTCCTGTTCACATGTGCTATCCTGTACTCTACACATAGCCACTGTTAGTTCTCTATTTATAGTAGATATTTCTATTACAGTTCTCTCTCCCTGTTTACATACTGTATTTTTTCAGATCCTGTATCTTACTTTACTGCATGATTATATTTTCTAACCTGCTATGAACTGTTGAGATGTAATGTGCTCGCTCCTGTCCTGACTGGACCTGTTGATAAATTTTACAGATAGCCTGGGATTGCCTGCTAGCCTAGAGGAGACACAATAGAGGTTGTTTAGATAGTTATTTCATTTTGTCTGGAGTTGTATTTACTTGTGGATTACTGTATTTGAGTTTTGAGATGTATTTCTGGGATTATGTATCTTAGACACTTAGACTTCTATCTCCTGTATCTCTTTTGGATTTCATGTTTATCTATCTTTATCATTCTACCTTAGATTGTGATTGAGTTGTACCTCTGTGTTGGCCTCCTTATGGAGAGTATTCATATTATACTAGTTATAGTTCATGACCTAGAACAGCGTTCTACCGCCGACACTATGGCGTAGGCTGGGCGTTGTTATGTACTCGTACCCTCACGGTGGGTGCGGGTCGTGACAAAAAGTTTCATCTGATACTTCTGATAATATAAAACTGTCTTTAAATTCAAACATAAAAACTAAAAAGGAAATGTCATCATCTAGAAAGTTGGCTCATCAGCCCCGAGATCAACATCGTCCGATTGGGACTATGGCAACACAGCTAGGTAAAGCTCAGGATCGTAATAACTATTAATCAATAGCTCAGCTTCATCAATGGAACCTATTGGGGGTGGGGAATCCAGTCAGGAAAGGAGCAAAGTACAATTATGAAAATCACTACAAAAAAGAACTCTCATTTGCGACAAACATTTACGAGGGTTCTCGAAAAAAGTCATATTTGCGATAAAAATAATTGTTCCGTCGGAAGTATCTCATAAAAGTCTATATTATTTCCGACGCATAATATGCGCTCGAAAAATAGCTATTTTTTGTCGTAATTACTCAATAATTGGAGGGAGTTGTTGGTGCCAAAACTAGTTCCGACCAGAATATGTTTTCTCGAAAAAAGAAAAGTATTATTATTTATGAGGACAAATAAGTCCCATCGTAAATAGCGTCCTAACTACGAGGGCAATTACAATTGTTCGTAAATAATGTTTCGTTTTTGAGAAACAATATATCTAGTCGAAAATAAATTTGTATTTACAAGTGAACATAAATTTTGTCGGTGAAGGTATAGGTATTTCCAAGAATTATTTTATGTCATCGGAAGTAGTTGACTATTTCCTATACCAAGTACACGTTGTCAGAAATAATAATCAAATAAAATATATTACTTCTGACGCATAAAGCGCGCTCGGGAAAGAGCTATTTTTTGTCGAAATTACTCAATAATTGGATGGAGTTGTTGAAACTATTTCTGACCAGAATATTTTTTTCTTGAAAAAAAGAATTATAATTCTTGAGGACAAATAAGCCACGTTGTAAATACTGGCCTGATTGCGAGCACAATTACAATTGTTCGTAAATAATGCTTTATTTGTGAAAGAATGCTTTGTTTATGAGAAACATAGATATTGTCGTAAATAAATTTGTATTAACGAGAGAACATAAATATTGTCGGTTAAAGTATAGGTCTATCAAAGGATTCTTCTATGTCATCGGGAGTAGTTGACTATTTTCGATACCAAGTAAACATTGTCGAAAATAATAATCAAACAATAAAAACAATTCTAAACTTTTGAGTGTCTTTGAACATCCTATTCAACACAGACAAATTACTAGAATTTTTTTAAACAATTCATAAAATGGCGAATATGCCATTTTAAATTTGGTTTAAGGGACTCTTAACTATATCTACAACAAGAATTTTAAACAATTCATAATTTTTGGGAACATATTTAAAAAAATGAGATTTAATGTAGTTATTTGCAAAATCATAATTAATTAATTATTAGTGTGTAAATACGTATGTATTGTGTTTATATTTTCTGGTATAAATTTTTTTCTCCAATTGAAATATTCATGAGTATTATATTTTTAAAGTATTTTCTAAATTTAAATACTCATTAAAAAAAATTTCTCGAAAAAAATCAATTTTTTTTATCCAAATAATCAAATTATTCAACAAATAAATAAACAAAACAATGAAATGCATGTGCGTTGGACGTAAAAATAAATTTAATTATAGAAATTTAGGGTATTATTGAAATATAAATATATTACTACACCAAAATAGGGATTTTCCAACCCATATTTTTTCTTCTTCTAACTACTAACATTTTTTACTTTTATAAATTACCAATGGTAAAACCCCATAAGATCTGTTTGGTAAACTATATTTGGAGTTTAATTTTAGAATTTTATGGATTTGAAGCTAAATCCATGGAATCCTATGTTTGCTTTGAGATTGATTTGGATATGGAAAGTATGACCAAATCCAAAAGTTGGATTTGGAAGAAAGAGATTGGATTTAGGAGAAAAAAATTTAGTTATTTTTTAATAATTTAGTTAAAATATTTAATTTATAGTTTATTCAAAATTAACTAATAGTTAATTATAAATTACTCATTACTATTATTTTAAAAAATAATTTTTTATAAATAAAAAATTAGTTATTGTTTTTAATAAAAAATTAAATAATATCTAGTTATCATAATTATAATCTAAGTTAATAATTTACTAAATAATAATTTAATAATTTAATAATTTAATAATTTATAATAATCTTAATTAATAATTTTATTAATCATAATTATATTAAATTAGTTAATTATAACAGTAATCTGAATTAATAATTTATTAATTAATATCCAATTATAATCATAATTAATAATTTATTATTTTTATTATAAAATTAATTAATAATTCATTAATTACTATTTTATTATAATCTTAATTAATAATAATTTAATTACAATTATAATCATATTTTATACTTTATAATTTAATAACTAATATAATATAATAGTTTAATTAGTAATTTATTAATCATCATTATATTAATATATAATTATTATTTTGAAAATATTTAATTTATAGTTAATTAAAAATTAGCTAACGGTTAAATAAAATGAGTCATTATTATTATTTTTTAAAATATTTATAACTAAAAATTAGTTATTATTTTAATAAAAATAACTAATTGTTAGTTACCATAAATTATCATCGAAATTAATGATTTACTTTTTAATAATTTAGTAATTAATATATTATTAAAAATTTAATTAAAAATTTATTAATCGTCATTATAATCATCATTATATCTTAATTAATAATTTAATAATCATAACTATTATCATAATTATAATAATTGATTTAATTATTAATTATAACTATAATTATAATTGCTAATTAATATTATTTATTTTATTTTATTATTATAGTAATTTAATTATTAATTATAACTATAATTATAATTATAATTATAATAGCTAATTAATAATTTATTAATCGACATTATATTCATCATTATATCTTAATTAACAATTTATTAATCATCATTATATCTTAATTAATAATTTAATAATTCATTATTTATTAATTATAATAATGATTTAATTATTAAACATAACTATAATTATAATTATAACTATAAGTATAATAGATAATTAATAATTTACCAAATCCTATGTTTGGTTGGAGTTGGATTTAGAAATTCATGATTTAGGTTTGGATTTGAATTTTGGATTTCCAAATCCAAATCCAAATCCAAATGCAAATCCATTTTACCAAATAAACCTAAGGAACATAAAAACTGTTACTATAAATATAAATAAATAAATTTTACATTAGTAACGACACATATTAATTGTTTTGTAACACTTAGAACCGTTAGCACATTTAACAAAATAAAATAAGTAATGTGTTGTTGAGAGTTGCACTTCTCAAAATCTAATTTTCAATCTACTCTCCTTCGAGCCCTAGAGAAGTTTTTCTCTCTCCTCTGTAGCCCTCTCTCTGCAGCCCTCTCCTCTCTATCCAGAGGGTGTTCAACGGCGAGCACGACTGCCTCCTCTTTTTCCCCAAAACCCCTAAATTTCAAACCCTATAAAATCCTCCCAATCCTTCTCCCACCATTTCCAGTTTTGGAAATATAGGGTCAGGGTTCCCCAACCCCCCCCAAAAGCTCGAAATCCCCAACTAATGTTGGCGCCAGAGAGCAGCAGTGACATGGGATGGCGAGAGGCTGCATGGTCACGCTGAAGGAGGAATCGATGAGAAGCTGGAGATGTATCTGTTCCACGCCCACCTCATCGCTCGTACATTTCGACGAGCTTCTGTCTACCACCGTGACTGTTCTAAAAAACCCTAACTCCAGGTTCCTCTAGTTTCTTGATTTTGATTTTGTCTTGATTTTTATTTGGTTTTATTATGTTGTGATCTTGGCGAGGGCGCTGGCATACTACCACGAGAAGAAGGTGATCCACCGGAACATCAAGCTGAATAATTTGTTGCTGGATATTGAGGTATATGATGAATTTTATTGCATTTATGTCATTTTTTGTTTAGTATTCCATTGGTAATAAATTGATGACTATTTAGTATATTTTTGAGAGTATCTTGTGTCTGATACGTATGACATTCTTTGTTTGGATAATGATTATATCAACATAAAATATTATTCATGGTTGTCTACTAGTAACATGTGAACCACAAAAATCATACCATATTGGGATGTGACTGGAGAGCACATTCCAAAGCAACATGATGATTCCAATATTGTCCTGCTATCAGTCATGGGTGATTCATCTTATAGGTCTAACTAGGTACATGCCAACTTGTAGTTAACGATGTTTGTGGCCATTCAATTTCTTTCTGTAACACATTCTTTTTGCTCATATGATCCTAGCTGCAAGATAAACCTACTATATATGGTACCTAAAGTATTTTCGTTGTAGTATCAAATTTGTACACAATCAAGTTAGAATTTATGATTAATAACTTCAGAACTAGGTGGAAACTTACCCTTGTATTTATCGAATATTCCCAACATCTACTACAACTGGTGGCCCTCCAAGTTCCTCAAGCCAATTATATATGTGCATTTGGACATTTTTGCGTAGTCTGTTTAAAGTCCAAAGGTCGTTTAGTTATGTGTGACAATGAGTATCTGAATCTGAATGATTAATATATTGTTTCTCTAGCTGATTCTTGTGTATAAGGATCACCATGCTCATCAATTCTTATCTTTTGCTCTATTGAATCTACTGTCTTTGACCTAGTGGTAGTTGTTAGACGTTAGATATTAGACATTTTGAGATAAGCTTCATTTTAATGAGATAAGCTTCATTTAGTTTAATATCAAGAATGCCTAGTTATATTGACAAATGAGATAACCTTCATTCAATGATTCCTGTAGGTGGTGGAAATAGGAAAGGTAGGTAATGTGAAATATGAAATGTATAGACTTATAAAGATAGTCTAGAAACTCTTTCTTAGGGTTGTTTTTATTCGACATGTAAGTGTAATTCTTGTACCTTTTTCATGTGTACAGGTAGACTGTGTGTTCTCATCAGTAGTACATCCACATAACTCTGGTTTCATCCCACATATACTTTGCGAAGATAATGACCCTCTGGATGTGTTGGTTCTCATGCAAGTATCCATTATAATGTATTTTCAATTCAGTTTTATAACTCCGGGACCTGAATCTACGACCAAGCTTTGTGTTTGGTGTCGGAAAGCACTTCAATGACGATGCTGATGAGGACTAGACCGAAAAATAATTTGAAAGTTTTGAGGCTAAGGAGATGAAGGTAAAACGCCTATCCTGACATAAGTCTAGAAACTCTTTAGTAGTTTTATTTATTTATGTTTTTAGGTGTTTAATCTTATTTTTCACATATTTTTTATTATGCCTCTAATTTGGCCCTTTTTGCTGCTCATATGACCCATTAACCTCAGAATTTGAAACTGATCCCTAATTCTACAATGGTTAGAGGCATCATGATAGGCTCCTTTTAACTCTTAAAAAATTGTTGATGCCATGCAGCCTCCACCCATTATAAATTGTTTAATTGTTCGATTCTGATGCGTAGGGTTCAATATATGCATAGGGTTCAATATATTGCACGTCCCTTTTCCTTTGTGAAAAACGAGTTCAATATATGCAAGCATGTGCTACTATTTTTTGTTTTCTTGTTGCTGTTGGATTAAAATCTTGACAATGAGGATTTGGTAAGCTGACAGCAGACATTTCGGCATTCATTGGTAATTAATATAATTGTCATACACATGGACCATCATATATGAGCTGGTCTTGTTGTCTGTAAGCAAGTCTTTCTGAAGTTCTGATTGGTATTCCTTTTGTAATTGCATCAATATGAGTATATGAAGTCAATTGTACAGGTTTCTAAATGTCTAACATTTGTTCCTTTTTTGCTAGAAGCAATTGTTTCTTCTCACTAGCATTCTATTTTTGTTCTTAGAGCAGTTCGCTCCTGTTACTGCAGAACTTAAAGGTGCAATGTATTCTTTTTGATGATATGATTGAATACCTTGGTACGATACAACTTAAAGGATTGTATTGTTCAATTGGTAAAGTTTTTGCTTTCTACTTTTTCTTGCAGTTGGTTCCTTTGATGATGATATGATCCCAGAACTAGTAAAGTTTTTGCTTTCTACTTTTTCTTGCAGATATAGTAGTCCAATTTTTTTTGCAACTTTATACTAGTGATTTTTTGGGAATTAAGAACTGATATGTTCAAGAATCTTGGTATATCAAGAATGAAATAATAGTAGGAATTTTGGAATGATATGTTTTTTTCCCATGCATGTAGTTTACCTATTTATGTTCTTTTCAATAATAGTAGGACACTATGATTCCAAACCAAAAACATTTGTGAAGATTGTTTTTCTTTTTGGTTATTGATTTGAATAAAATTACATTTTTATCTAATTCATACATATCTATGTTGTTTCTCTGTGTTTCATATATATTGATTGTCACGTTGTTCAGTTATGACAAGAAAAACAAGGAGTACAAATAGAACATCCACCAATTACCAAAGAGAGTCATCTAGATAATCTCCATGACAACTTAATCCCATTCGATCATTTAATTGAAATGCAGTGCAAGAAACACGTGACAATTAAGAGCCAGTTCATGAGACTCAACCAACCAATGCAGAAGGTAGAGCCTATGATATTTGACTTTAATGATTCAAATTGTACTATTTTTCTAATTGTTCTACTCTGTTTGAATAGGTTGAATTGTTGGAAAGAAAAGAGGCAGAGGAAAGGCTAAGGGTGATAAAGGATGAGGCATGGCCATTAAAATATATGAAAGAAGGTAAACCATTTAAACTTTATGAGTTTGTCTTCTATGCTTGTCGGCTCTGTTATTTAATAACTGTTGGTTCATATGATATTGATACCGATCCACATACTGCCGTTCCTTAACAGTATTATAGTATACTCGAAATGCATATATATACACGACTGATTCTTATATAACTGATACTCTACCTTAAACCTCGTGACTGTCTTGATATTGCATTGAACATATATACATGACTGATTCTGATACTGTCGTTCCTTGACAGTATTAAAGTATACTCGAAATGCAGCCCTGCCATGAACCTTATGTGACTATACCGATACTACTGTATGAACTACTGTAAAAAGAATAGGCATTAACCTTATGTGACTGTACTGTCAAAAGCTTATGCCATGAACCTTACTGTACTGATAAATAGGCATTGACTCCGTAAAAAAAACCCTACTGTATGAACATATGTGACTGTACTGATACCTTGCCTTGAACATACATGACTGTGCACAGTTTAATCCAAGGAGATGTGTGATCAAGTAACCTCTATGTGAAACCCGCTAAACCTTTCCAGAAGTTCTTTTCCCAAAGTGTTCTACATTTATACAAGTTCATTGACTTGGTGGGTAGGAAGTTAATAACTTCTGCAAGCATATACTTTTAGGAATTATATTTTCCATTATTTTTTGCACTTGAGGGGGACGACCTATTTTAAACACTCGTATGGTTTTCCTGTATAGATGCTTGCTTCTATTTGCTTTGATTTGGTAAGTTAAGTAGAAAACTGTAGCTTCTCCAGAATTTGAAGTTGGTAAAGCATAATTACCATAGCCTACTTGTTTATGGTGTCGTAATATTCACCAACATGTTGACATGAGAACTTGTGGTATCATCCCCCAAAGAACTTGTTTACATTCTCAAGCACGATAGATATATGACTGATACTCTGTCTTGAAACTCATGACTGATACTGATACTATGCCTTAACATGTAGTGTGTCGTGAAATTTGACTGATACTCTGTCTGTAGTAGAATTTGAGAAAATATATGACTGATACTCTGTCGTTTAAAACATCTACCGTGTCTGTAGTGTGTCGTATCCGTAAATGACTGATACTGACTGTAGACAAAGTATCGGTCATATATCTATCATGCTTGGTGAGTTCCAGCTGCTGTTATCCCAATCAATTACAAACTGCCTACAAGTGAAACTGAAAAATTGACCATAAAATATTATATATATCAAATGACACTCGATCAATAGTTCCAGGATACAACTGGGATTTCTTCTCAAGTAATAGAAAATGGATAGTTGAATCCAGCAACTTCATCAATAACTGTAAATAAATTTTTAAAGATACAATACATGTTCAGAAAGTACACATCATGACTAAGAGTGGATTCTCAAAATACATGGCCTGCATGTTAAATCAATGGAACTTACGGGAGACAATTTACATCTGTAACTGCATGTTAAATCCAGCAACTTCCACCTACTCGAAAGTTTTTTTTGTAGGGTTTGCATGTGGTTTCTTTAACTTAATACTTTGTGTTATGGATTTTTTGTGTGATATCTATCACTAGTAGACACTAGGATTTTTATTGCTACTAGATTTCTTCAAATCTCCTTACCCTTTTTAAGGTATAGGTTCAAAATCAAATTTTTACTACTATAGAAGAAAATCTTAATGTTAATGACTGGGACATATATAGAGAGGTGATCGTACCTAGTCATGGTCGTGTACTTGGATTGGGGGGGGTGGTTTGAAAGGTAAAGATTCATACTCATCTAGCTAAAATTGCAACAAGCGTAGGTGTATTGAACTTGAAGAAAATCACCAGCAATTAAAAGATAGAGCTGAAAGATGTGAAAGGTCAATTAAGTACTCTACAAGAACAAGTTCAAATGTTATCAAACAATATCCAAAATTGTTATCATAGTGCAAGACAATCATCATGTGGTATGTACATTTCTTTACGATTTTGTAAGTTGTAAGTTGAGTTTAAATTATTTAAATTACATGAGTCCTTATTGAATTTATTTTGTTGTAACAGGATAATTCAAGCAATGAATAATCAGGTATACTTTGAAGAATAGATTAGATTGACCTTGAAGTAATGGTTATTGAAGTTTTAAGTACTTATTGAATGATTAAGTACTTATTGAATTTTTTTTTGTTGTAACAGGATAATGTTGGAAGTAATGGTTCGGATGCTAATTTTAGCGATGACTTTGAAGAATAATTCAAGCAAGCTTTAGTTTCATAAAATTATTTTGACATTGCTATAGGTAGACTTGGAAAATAGATTAGGTTTGACATTACAAGTTTATTGTACTTAAAATACATTGGTTTCTTTGTGACACATTTTTTATATATCAATGAATGATTAGAAGACTATCTTTTACTTTAATTGTCAATGTATTTATGCTTTACTATTAATTTAAATTATGAGAAAAGTAAGCTATTTTACGACAATTATTTCTATAGGAATTAGTAATTATCATGACACGTACCATTTTTGACGAAATTTTGGACAAACATAGACATCGTAATAACATAATTTCGATGTTATTTTTTATATTTCCAATTACTATTGCTATCGAAAAAAACAAAATTACGACAACCCTCATACATCGAAAATGATGTTTAATCGTCATTTTCGACAAATAATTTGACAAGACAACTTCTCGAAAAAATACAATTTTGATTACACATACTTTAATTTTTGACGATTTTCTTTCATCGAAAATACTCAAACATTTTCGAGGACCTCCTTTCGTCGGAATAACCTTTCAATCGTTTTTTTCGAGCGGCTAAATTCTTTTTCCTCCATCGTAAATAGTATTTTTGAGAACACTAATTGTCGAAAAATAAAATGTTCATCGTGTTTGTAAACATTTGTGACTACCAATTCATTAATTGCGAAGGCGTAGACTTATCAGAAATATCCATCCGTCCATATTCATAAAGCTCATTTTCGACAAGGGAAAAACAAATACGAGAGTTAGTTTCTATTGCTAATACTCACATTTTCGACGGTTGGTCGAAAAAATATCTTTTCCGACGCTAGTATTTCCGAGGGCATACGACGGCAATTTACCCTCGTAAAAGACTTTTTTCGACGGAAACTAGCCTATTCCGAGAAAGTATTGCCTTCGAAAAAGAGGGTTTTTTTTGTAGTGTTAATCTAACAATTCAACTAATAATTAGAAATTTGCAATTTTAAACAGTTTAAAATACTTGAACAATATTTTCCATAATTGAGAACAATGTGATTTGAGTATGTAATGCTTATGACCTGCTTGGGTTGTACAATAGTATCCTAATGATACGATACGGCTTATCCCCGTGTGAAAAGGAGTAAGCTCACACAATTATGCAATATAAAGGTATTGGTCATAGAACATTACACTACTCTCCCAATCCCACAATCAATACTCTAGGAGAGAGTTCCGTATAGCAAGGTGGTTTAATCTTGTAATATTATAATTACTAATTAAATTGAAAAACAAACATAACCGTACTTGTCTTGGTTTATGACTGGATTTGAAACCACAATCAATACTCTAGGAGAGAGTTCCGTGTAGCAAGGTGGTTTAATCTTGTAATATTATAATTACTAATTAAATTGAAAAACAAACATAACCGTACTTGTCTTGGTTTATGACTGGATTTGAAATCGGTACCGGGGAAGGATTCAGACTCGTCCACGAAATCCTACAGTTGAGAATCCCTTCTTAGAAACATATTTGAACCATATCTAGGTGTTCTAGTTACAATCTCTAAAATTTATCCTAGTCAAGTTTTATGTTATAACATGTTTATCGATACGATTTATAATCATTAATTTAACGAAATAAAAATCAAGTTAACATTTATTGGAAAAATTCGCATTTTCCGATTATTTGGCAAAACTTTGTATTTTGTAATATATCTAAAACTAGATTTTTTTTAAATGAGAAAAACATGAATTTGTTTAAATTACAAACTTGTAATTTTACTATCTATTTATTGTGAGAAAATCTTATAAATTTTCTATATCAAAAATAATATGCATTTAATATTTTACACGTCTACGACAAAACCAACAAAACCAGAAAAGAAAGTTAAAAAGCTACGCTACACAAATAAAGGGCCACAGAAATAAAGATAAAAATTGGACTTATGCCCTTACAAATTATTACATAAATTAATTAAATAAAATAAAGGTGAACTCTGAACGCTGGGAAGCAATCCATTCAGCAGGCCGAGGCCCTGCACCAAAATACTATTGGCCAGTAACACGTTCTAAAATAATAATTTAATTTAAAATATAAAAATATGGTAAGTCTCAGACTTGGTCCAAAATGTCATGTTGTATTCTAGCTTATGCCTCAATGTCCGAAATTTCAGTTTCGTTTGCATTTCGCTAGGACCCAAAATATTTTCGAAAGCCAAACAATAATTGTCAAAGGACTATAGTCGAACTCAAGAAATAAACCGAAAGGTTTTCAAATTATTTTAGAAAAATCGGGCAACATCTCCTTTGTAATCGGGATAACCCAATAATGGGAAAATAACAACCGAAAATATTCCAAACCAGGAATAACGCCAACACTAAAATACATAACTGGGCAAATCAACCAAAATCCATCTCAAAGCCATATATATATAAGAATGAATCAACAGAGCTTAAATTTCCAACTCCGAGAATCCGATCTTGAACTCGAAATCGAAAACAAGCCTGACTATTCCAAATCGAAGTCGGAAATATCAGAACCAACTCCGAATAGGAACCAGAATACGAAATCCAAATTCACAGCGTAAATTCCAAATTAAAATCGGAAGACCCAACGAACCAGTTCAGATTTAGAAATCAGAACTAAACATGCAACAATCGAATCCCATATCGGGATCAAGTCCGTGTCATCATCGACTCTATTGGAGGGACACAGGGACACATGAAAATATATCTCGGATGCTCGGCTAGAGCTCTCAGGTGGGAATTAGGAAACAAATCGAAATCCCACGAACTCGGTATAATCCAGAACACGCGGACAGCGCTGGAATAGCACGAATGCAGCCACGGGAAGTGGATCGGGACCCGCAAGGTGTTGCGGACTCGGATCGGGGCACGGGCGGCCGGATCGGGGCTCGCGGGGTGCTGCGAACTCGGGAACAGCAGCGGCTCGAGGCCGCTCGGCCTGGGTGAGGTGGCACCGCACAGGGGAGTCGGCCGGTGGCCGGCGGTCGGACTGGCCGCGGGTGGCTCGGGGACAGCGGAGAAGGGTCGCGGCTCGGGGAGGAGCTCGGCGTCGGGGTCGGCCGAGAGACGCGGGCCTGGGGTTCGTCGATAGGGCACGGGTTAGGGCTAGGGATTTGGGATGGGTTTGAGAGAGATGAAAGGGGATTTTATAGAGATGATAGGCTGGGGGTTACGGGAACGAAGGGGCGCTGCTGTGAACGGAAAGGAAGTAGAAGAGGAGGGGTGCGTGAGAGAGAATGGTTTTAAGAATGAATTAATTATATCATTCCTCAAAGAAATTCTAACTGATTACAATTGAATGAAATGGGTTTTTTTAAAAAAAAAAAGGAAATGAACATTTATATATAAGAATGAATTTTATATATATATATATATATATATATATATATATATATATATATATATATATATATATATATATATATATATATATATATATATATATATATATATTAAAAGACTTAAAGGTCAGTTTCAATAACCAAGATTGGACTCAGATATGGGTTCGGGACTGGGCCAGACACAAAAATCTAATTTATTCACTTTTGTAAAAATAATAATTTTAATCTAACAATAATAAATAAAAATAATAACACTAAATTAATTAATTAAAAAAATTACGGGTTTCACAACCTTCCCTCCTTAGAAAATTACGTCCTCGAAATTAAAGGATAGGGTTAGGAATTACCTCAGGTCTCAAATAGATATGGATACTGCTGCCACATCTCATCTTCTCTCTCCCAGGTAGACTCGTCTGGGGAATTGTGCCTCCACATCACTCTGACTGTGGGCGTCACAGAGTTCCAGGTTTTTTTCTTACCCCTGTCTAAAATCGCTACTGGCTTCTCTGGTACTGTGAGGTTGGGTCCAATCTCCAGCTCCGAATGATCCAAGATGTGGCTCGGATCCGGGATGTAACGTATGAGCTGTGAAACGTGGAAGACGTTGTGCACGCCTTCAAGATTAGCTGGTAGAGCTAATCGGTACGCTACTTCTTCGACTCGCCTTAAAACTTCAAATGGGCCAATGTACCTGGGGCTCAGCTTTCTTGCTCTGCCAAATCTGATAGTTCCTCGGGTAGGGGAAATCTTGACGAAGACACTATCTCTTGCTTCAAACTCCAGTGGTTGACGACTGCTATCAGCCCAATGCTTCTGTCTGTCCTGAGCAATCCTGAGTTTGTCTCTAATCACCTTTACCTTCTCTGCTGCATCGGTCACCATCTCAGGTCCAAGCAATACTCTTTCTCCTACGTCATCCCAAGCAAGTGGAGTACGGCAACGACGTCCATAAAGTGCCTCGAACGGAGTCATACCGATGCTAGCTTGGTAGCTATTGTTGTAAGAAAACTCTACCAAGTGCAAGTGGTCTTCCCAAGACCCTCTAAATTCCAAGACGCAAGATCTCAGCATGTCCTCTAGCGTCTAGATGGTTCTCTCCGATTGTCCGTCAGTCTGGGGATGGTAAGCGGTGCTGAACTTCAATTGTGTTCCCAGACTGTCGTGCAAGCTTTTCCAGAAATGAGAGCTGAATCTAGTATCTCTGTCAGATACGATACCTACTGGAACTCCATGAATCCGGTAGATATGCTGCATGTACAGTGCTTCCAAGTTCTCGGTGGATAGACCAACCTTGAAGGGGATAAAGTGAGCTGACTTCGTCAGTCGGTCTACAATAACCCAAATGGCATCCTTTCCTCCTTGAGAACGAGGCAATCCTGACACAAAGTCCATCGTTATGTGTTCCCATTTCCACTCCGAGATGTCTAGCGACTGTCATGCCCCAGAACCAGAATACTGGAGAGCGGGGCAAACATAGCCAGCTAAGTATATTGAAGTGAAACCTACCTCGCTATACGGTCACTGTTGTCTAGATACATGAGGGTTTATCTACAAGCCATCAGTCACCTAAGGTCATGAACAAGCCTATTGTCTCAATCTCAAGCAAGTAATAACAATTACAAGATATCAGAGCACTAAATATACAATAGTAAGGCGTCCCATACATTACATATTTGGATGATCATGAAGCTAGTCGTACAAAATGCCAAGACTAGCAAGAGTTTCAGTCATACATGATCAACCCTAGGATTTGTCAATCATGTTACAGCCCATAGGCAGACAGTAAATAAAGGTGCAATCGAGCTAACACGTGCTCGTCGGCTAAACGTCTCAAAAGAATATTTTTTACAATAGAGTGAAAGAACAAAAAAAACCCACTCGTTGCCAGGGTTACGCCTGGTGGTCACCATCTGGCTAGAAGGTAGGTAGATCCTCTGGAGCTACTCCGAAATCTGGCCATACAAAACCAGCTGGGTCAGATCCCAGAAAGAGCAAGTGCCACAAAGGAGGCTTCACTTAAGAACTAAAACCAGCATATAATAAGAGAATATTAAAGATAACTATATAAAGAAAACTGACAATAACAGAGCCAACCACAATGATATTGAGTACGAAGAAACCATTCAAGTAGCCAGGTCGCAACCCTTAAACCAAACAAGGACCAAGGTTGTAACCCTTCACCTGAATAGAAACCCGTCTCAAATACTTGTTGGTATGTAATAAGATAATAAACGAAGAGAGGACACAGAACTGTTCCGGGAGCCAGGTTACAACCCTTAAACCAAACAAGGACCGGGGTTGTAACCCTTCGCTTGAACAGAACTTGACCCCTGATCTTTATTGTTAAGGCCAGTATAAATAATCATGCTATTGAAGTAAGGTAAAACATGACGAGCATGACATGGGGTACAATAAGACAATAAACGAAGAGAGGACACAGAACTGTTCTGGGAGCCAGGTTACAATCCTTAAACCAAACAAGGACCGTGGTTGTAACCCTTTGCCTGAACAGAACTGGACCCCTGATCGTTATTGTTAAGGCAATCATAAGTAATCATGTTATGTCACAATCTTGTACAGGATCAGGACGAGACAAAGCTGGGCTAGACTCTATTAAATCAATCACGGCCAAGCAAAGAGTACGGCTTGATAATTTAACTAACTAGGGTTATCACAGGCCTAGTTACTAGCAAGATGCAATGAGATTATTCCAACAGCCACAAGCCCTGCAGACCATCCAGGTTATCCATGTCGTTTATGAAAGGTGCAACACATGACTGTATGCTAGAATTGTGCCCTACTCGTCGGTAGGCTACAAGTCCACTTAGTGCGCCCAGATAACGGGATTGCCTGTAGCTGGGAATTCTCTCCATGACTACTGGAATTTCTAGTTATTAGCCTTAGTCAATTTCAGTAGGTATTCCTGACCATGGTATTCGGGGATCCCTATCCTAGACATGATGCAAGACAATACTGGTTCACATGTACAAACACAATCGTCCATGGTGTCCAGGCCATTCATTCTTGTCATGTCAAGTTTACTTATCAAGAGTGCGCCACGACGGGCAATTATCATGTCATGCAATTTGTCATGCCTTGTCATGTCAGGTCATATAAATTTTCTTGTCACACCATGTCATGTACAATTGCCATTTCAATCATGTCAATCAATTCATGATTTATCAAGTTCAGGACAAAAGGCGTAAGGATATAAAAGGATAAAGGCGTATACCATAGGGACTCAAGGTCTCTATGCATGTACTACCGGTTTACGCTAGTGAAACTCTTGGCTTTGCCAAGGGGCCTCAAGCATAAAATTGGCTTTACGCTAGCAAGGACAAGGTGAAATAGCCATACGCGAGCCAGGGTGCATGCCGGTGGGGCTTTACGCTAGTGAAGGCTTTACGCTAGTAAGAGCAAGGTGAAATAGATCTACGCGAGTGAAACTCTACGCGAGCAAGCTCTACACGAGGAAACACTCGGGCAAAACTTTACACTCGTGAGAGTCTGCTCGAGCCAGAATCTATGCGAGTACAATTTTACGCGAGCGAAAGGGTCCCGAGCGTAAAATTTTGAATGAACTCAGCGTAGAACGAAGTACGCTGACACGCAAATGCGTGAGCGTAAAAGGCTGAATAATAAGCGGGCACGCATAGCGTGTACGTAAAAGAGAGCAAATGATACGCTGGCACGTGAAACGTGGGCGTAAAGGCTAAAACACTACGCTAACACGTTAGAACGTGTGCATAAAACTCCATCTTCTCCCTATGGCCAAGAAAACAGGCGTAAAAGCTCAAAAATCCAAGCAAGCCCCATCTCGGTCAAGTCTCAATAAAATCTGACTATTCCAGAGCAAAACTTGCGTAAAATTGAATTCCCTATTACATGGAACTCTCCAATTCAAAAACAACCAAGTTTCAGAAGATCAAAACCATGAAGATCAAAAATACTAAAACTTAGATCTACATAAAATGAGCCATGGAATTCGAAAATGCTAAATACTAAAGTGACTTAGAATCTCATGGGGAAGACAATGGAACAACAAAATTTGAGTTCCTCCATGAAGCAAGTTGCACTTGCCTAGGGCTCTTGGGTGTGGGTGGAGAAGAGTAAATGAAGAAGAAGAAGAGTTATTGAAGTGATAATGAGGAGAGAGAAGAGAGTGGGATTAATAAATGGTGAGGGTGGGGGTAGGTAGGGTTCTCCCCTTGGTTCATGATGAACCAATAAGCAACCCAAGCCGAACCAAGCCAACCCAAACAAGCCGAACCAAGCCAGGAGACATGCAATACGAGCCAGATTACGTACACGTATTCCAAAATATGTAATAGAAAATATAGGCATCACAACTCTACCAACCTTAAAAGAATTCCGTTCTCAAAATTTAATCAAGAGGTTAGAGATGCAAGGACAAGCTATATTCAAGCAATCTACCATGTAATCATTCATTTCAGCAAGGAATTTAGAGCGTAAGGCATAAGAAAGACATTATACCTTACGAGTCAAATAGGTTGGGATATTGTGATCGGATATCATCCTCACGCTCCCATGTTGACTCACTCAAAGAGTGATGACCCCAAGCAACTCGGACTAACTTTATAGTCTTGTTCTTGAGTATCTTCTCTCTCCGATCCAATATGGACACGGGCCTTTCCTCATACGAAAGGTTGGTACCAACAACCAATTCCGAGTGATATATACCGTCGTAGTTGGGATACATGGAACACGTCATGCACCTCACTCAGAGACGGCGGAAGAGCGAGACGATAGGACATATCTCCTACTCGCTCCAGGATATCGAACGGCCCTATATACCTAGGACTAAGTTTTCTTCGTACGTCGAAACGAATGACGCCACGGTTAGACGAGATCCTAAGGAATACATGGTCGCCGACAGAAAATTCAAGGGGACGCCGATGAGAATCGGCCCAATGGCATTCTTGATCTTGTGCAACGCAAAGATGATCTCTAACTCTCCTGACTACCTCAACTGTCTGAGTGATCATTTCTGGACCAAGCATCTGTCTCTCTCCAATATCGTCCCATGCTAGCGGGGATCTACACTTCTTGCCATACAGTGCCTCGAACGGAGCCATCTGGATACTGGCTTGGAAACTATTGTTGCACGAGAACTCTACCAGGTACAGGTGATCTTTCCACGAACTACGAGGTTGAGCGTACAAGATCTCAACATATCCTTGAGAGTCTGGATCGTGCGCTCCGACTGACCATCTGTCTGCGGGTGATAAGCTGAGCTGAACTGGAGGTGAGTTCCAAATTCTCTTACAGACTACGCCAAAAGTGCAACATGAACCTTGAATCTCTGTCCGAGGTGATACTGACTGGTACACCGTGAAGTCGGACGATCTGCCTGAGGTACATCTCTACTAGCTGAGCCGTCGACTGACCAACTCTAAATGAGAGAGTGAGCCACCTTCGTGAGCCGATCAACTATAACCCAAATAACATCTCTACCGGCCGGGGACCTAGGTAATCTAGTCACGAAATCCATAGTTATGTGCTCCCACTTCCATTCTAGAATCGGCAAGGGCTGAAGAAGTCCAGCTGGCCTCTGATGTTCAGCCTTGACTTGTTGGCAAACCAAACACCGAGAGATAAACCGAGCTATCTCCCTCTTCATGCCATTCCACCAAAAGTGCTGACGAATATCTCGGTACATCTTCGTGCCACCGGGATGAATCGAATACTGAGAACTGTGAGCTTCGGTTATGACTTTCTGTCTGATATCTCCACTGGGTACGCAAAGACGCTTACCATGTCAAAGTGTACCATCTTTATGAATGCATAATTCTGATCTTTACCCTGCTACACATTCTATCCTATGCCGCTGAAGCTTAGAATCTGATGACTGAGCTATCTTGATTCTCTCAACTATACTGGACTGAACTTGCATGCTGGCTATCAATACCACATTGGTAGGAAGGACAACTTCTATACCCATCTTCTGAAGATCTGCTAACAACTCTGGTTGCACTGTTAGAAAATAAACTCCGGCTCTCCTGCTCAATGCATCCGCAACAACATTGGCTTTTCCAAGATAATACTGCAGGTTGACACCATAATCCACAAGCAGCTCTAGCCATCTCCTCTAACGCATGTTAAGATCCTTCTGAGTGAACACATACTTCAGGCTCTTGTGATCGGTGAAAATCTCCACCCTATCTCTATACAAGTAGTGTCTCCAAAGCTTTAGTACAAATACCACGGCTGCCAGCTCTAAGTCGTGGGTTGGGTAATTCCTCTCGTGATCATGAAGTTGTCGTGACGCATAAGCTATTACCTTCCCAAGCTGCATCAAAACACATCCTAGACCTCAGCCTGAAGCATCACAATACACTGAGAATTCTCTGGTCCCATCTGAAAGTGTGATAATGGGTGCTGTCATCAAGCCTCACTTCAACTTCTCAAAAGAATCCTGATATTCTGCTGTCCAAGCAAACTGCACATCCTTGCGGGTTAACTGCGTCAGTGGTGCCAAAATTCGAGCAATGTCCGAAATAAATCGCCGGTATTAGCCAATCAATCCAAGAAAACTGCAAACTTCTGCAACTATGCTGGGCACTGGCCATGTTTCGATAGCCACGATCTTCTGGGGATCCACTTCTACTCCTCCTCTGGTGATGATATGACCCAAGTATGAAATGCGATCGAGCCAGAACTCGCATTTACTGAACTTGGCATACAACTGGTGTTCTCGGAGAATCTGGAGGACAACTCTGAGATGCTGCTCATGCTCCGCTTCACTCTTGCTGTAGACCAGGATGTCGTCTATGAACACAATCACGAACTGATCCAAATAAGGCATGAAGATGTGATTCATGAGGTCCATGAATACAGCTGGCACATTGGTTGCTCCAAATGGCATCACAAGGAACTCCCAATGCCCATATCTAGACCTGAAAGCTGTTTTCGGGATATCCTGCTCTCTGACTCTGATCTGATGATATCCTGAGTGCAAGTCGATCTTCGAGAATACTGCTTCCCCCTTGAGTTGATCAAACAAGTCATCTATCCTCGGGAGAGGATATCTGTTCTTGATTGTCACTGAGTTTAAGGTATGATAGTCAACACATAATCTGGACGTACCATCCTTCTTTTTCACAAGAAGCATCGGGGCTCCCCAAGGCTATCCACTAGCACGAATGAATCCCTTGGTCCTGAGTTATTCAATCATTTTGTACAATATCTCCAATTCTGACGGCGCCATCTTGTAGACTCTCTCTAACACAGGTGTGGTCCCGGGGATCAAGTCTATGGTGAACTCAATCTCTCGCTCTGGCAGCATTCCTGGAAGCTCTTCGGGGAAAACATCCAGAAACTTCTCGACGATCCGGGGTAACTGCACTGCTGCTACTGCCATCCGCAATACGCGAGAAGAAGGTTCAACTTCGCCTCGGAAAAAGAAAAACTCTAGCTCGCCTGGGATGCTAAAAATAATCCTGCCAATATGGCAATCTATCCTGGCATACTGGTCCCTCAACCAATCAATCCCTAAGACTACATTATAATCGGCCATCAGGAATTCTATCAACCTAGCGGGAAACCCTCTACCGCTAACTATGACCCGATACGAGAAAAACACTCTATCTACTCCCACAAGACCGTTACCAGTAAGTATGTTGAGCCTTACTGATAATGACTCGGGCTCCAGTCCTATCCGTGTCGCGAATCGTGCAGACATAAATGAATGCGATGCACTAGAGTCAAATAATACTGAAGCCGGAAAGGTGTTGATGAGAATAGTACCTGCCACTACCTCACCTGGCGCCACTCCTTCTTTTCCCATGGTTAAAGCCAACACTTGTCCTTGTCCTCTGGGTGCCGGCCCCCTTTGTTGAAAATTCCTCTGCCTGCTCTGGATCAGGGCTTGGGCTTGGACATACTGCTGCGGTCTCTGCTGCTGGAATGCCTGGGCCTGCATCGGCAATGGCCTCGGGAACGGGTACTGTAGCTGCTGCTGCTGTTGGACTGGTGCTGGTCCTCTAACTGAAGGACTAGAGAAAGCTGATGATGAACTCCCCCAGTTCGGGCAGTTCCCAACCGTGTGGTCTGGGGCACCATATGTTGACACAAAGTCATAGTCAACCAAATATTGATAACATTGACTAAATAATACTTGTGATAATTCAATACGACACACGACGACTATATTCTGCTCAAGCCAGACGACAGCTCAGTTGTGCAAATACAAGTCATTTTTGCGTCTGTACTTTTATATTTTATTGAGTCTAGAATGATTGTAAGCTGAGTTATGCTGGGCTCTTGAGACTCAACCCACAACCTATCCAAAATCCATAAAGCTCCACATCCCAACTTGGCCCATTGGACCCTTGGACCAATTCTGTGCTCTGGAGACAGAGTTCGGGTCGAACTCTGCCTCCACACAGAGTTCGGGCCGAACTCTGTCCCCTAAAATTCAGTACCCTAATTTTTAGGGTTGGCTGGTTGCTAGTTGTCCAACGGCCAAATTTTTGAAAATTCCTACCAGAATTCTGGCCGAATTCTGCCTGTTAAAAACCTATAAATAGGCCAAGAATTCTCTCATTTGCAATCATCCAATCTTCTCTTCTCTTCTCTCTTAAGCTTAATATAAGCCATAACCTTCTCATCTACTAGCCACAAGTTTCCTAAGTCTCGAGTGCTCAGCATCTCTCAGTTAGGAGTCTTGTGCAAGAGTTCAAGAAGTAGCTTGGAAAATTCCAAGCATCGCCACTGAGATCCATTGTAAGAAGTTGACGTGCTCTTCTGAAGTAAAGGTACGGGATGTAACTACTATTTCACAAATAGTGGATTTAATCCTGAGCTAGAGTTCTCAGGCCTGGACTAGTCCTCCACGAGGGAAACCAGGTTAAAATCGGCTGTGTTTGCGTATGCTCTCTTGCTCCTTATTCATTTTCCACATTTACTCTGATTATTTTTAGATCGTGAAAGAGTTGATTTTTAATTGGTTATTATTACTATAACTCTATTCACCCCCCTCTAGAGTTGCCATCTGTTCTTCAATTGGTATCAGAGCTCTGTTCTCTTTACAAGGACTTACATCCTAGAGCTGATCCATGGCAACCACACAATCCTTGATTTCCAATCACGGTGAAGGACAGTCCACTCATAGGCCTCCCCTATTTGATGGAACTAACTACACGTATTGGAAAACAAGAATGAGTTTTTATCTCAAGTCGCTAGACTTTGACCTGTGGACTATCGTCACTGACGGTTACAAAAAGCCCGCCAAAATAGTTGTCAATGGCGATCTCGTTGAGAAATCATATGACAAATATTCTGACGAGGAGAAGAAACAGGCAAGTCCAGATGCGAGAGCTATTAATGCTTTATTCTGTGCTATAGACAGGAGTGAGTTCAACAGGGTATCTACATGTACCACATCCCACGAAGTATGGAAGCTTCTAGAAGTGACGCATGAAGGAACCACCCAAGTCAAGGAATCAAAGATAAGCCATCTCACTCAAGAATACGAGGCTTTCAAGATGAAGCCAAACGAGACGATCACGCAAATGTTCACAAGATTCCTCGACATCATCAACCCCCTATCTTCGCTTGGGAAGCAATATTCAAATCACGAGAAGATTCGCAAGCTACTTAGGAGGCTACCAAAAGTTTGGAACCCTAAGGTGACAGCTATCATAGAAAGAAATGATCTCACAACCATGTCTGTGGAGACCTTGATGGGAAAGCTAATGACTCATGAGCTTGACCTCAAGGACTTCGAAGAGCCTGCTCCTAAGGCTAAGGAGATCGCACTCAAAGCGCACCGACGGAGGGCTGAACCCGAAGAGACGGATGACGACAACTCAGAAGACGATGATCAAGCCCTCATGGTTCGCAACTTCAAGAGATTCCTTCGCTTCAATTGAAGAAAGAAGGAACCACAAGAAGATGAAGAAGAAGAGCCAACTTGCTACGGTTGCAAGAAAATGGGACACGTCCGAAAAGACTGTCCATTCTTAAATAAGAACAACCGCTATGAGAAGCCACACAAGAAGACCTCCTCAAAGAAATATGCCAACACAAGCATTTGGCATGAAAGCGAAGCAAGTGACTCCGAGGAAGAAAAGAACTCTCCTCAAGATACGGCTAATGTGTGCCTAATTGCGACGTCCGACAAGGTATCAAACGAAACTCTTGACGACTTCACTTTTGATGAACTTGGCAATGCTTTCACCGATTTACTTAGTGATCATAAAAAGGTCATTGGTAAATACAAACAAGCCAAGGACAAAATCAAAAGTCATGAAGTCGAAATACAAAGACTTTCTCTATTACTTGATAATATTAGAGACACTACACCCACGGATGTCACTGATGAGGTATCTAAGCTTAAAATGAGCTTACATGATACCGAGGCACGTATTGAGCAACAAACACAAGATATCACAACACTAAACACGGAGCTTGCAGAAGAAAAGAGCAGACACAAGATTACTATTACTAAGATGCATGGTTTGAATGCTAAGATTACTGAATTGCAAGCTGTCTCTAAAAACTAGAGACTAAATTGGAAAAACAGGTTGCTCAACCTCAAACCCAATCACATGAGACACACACAAAGTATGACACAACTCATACTAGTCAACCACGTCATCCTCATGCTGCTCACAATCATGCTTACATGTACACACACTTTCACAAAGGACACAAACCACATGCACGTAGAAATAATCATCATATGTCACAAAAACATCATGCTACGCATAGATACAATCATCACCATGTTGCACAAAGACACAATCAACATCACTCTACATATAGACAATATCATCATGCCATGCCATATAAACAATATCACCATGCCACTCCACATAGTCATCATCACCATGCTGAATCTACATATCATCATTATTCTGCTTATAGACATCATCAGCATGCTCCTAATGTAAATAGGAATTCTACATGTACTTATTGTAGTTTACATGGACACATTTTACCACAATGTAGAATTAGAAGATTAGTAGATAGAAAGATATATGCATGGTTTCCAAAAACTAACTCTTCAGGACCCTCAAGAACTTGGGTACCAAAGGTCACATCTACTCTTGATGTAGGTGGGCCTTCCCTCCTCAACTAAGAGTAAGTGGATTCTCAATAGTGGATGCTCGCGGCATATGACGGGAGACACACATCTTTTTGCATCACTATCGATGAAGAGAGAAGGATATGTATCCTTCGGTAATAACCTAAAAGGTTATATTATAGGTAATGGTATTATTGGTTATCCTCCCTCTCCCGTAATAAAGGATGTCTGCCTAGTGACCGAGTTAAAGCATAACTTGCTCAGCATCAGTCATCTTGCTGACCATGGTTATGACATTAACTTTGGACAAAACAAATGCCTTATTTATGATAGGTCAACAGGAGACATTGCTTTTGAAGGGGTAAGAGAGGACAATATTTATATTTTCTATTTGTCTATAGATACTAACAATGCAGGTAGATGCCTATATGCTCATAAAGATGAACGGTTACTATGGCACCAGCGTCTTGGTCATGCCAATATGGATACCATATCCAGGCTATCGACCAAGAAGCTAGTTAGAGGCTTGCCCGACATCACATTCAAAAAGGACACCATATGTGCCGAATGTGAGTTAAATAAGGCAACCAAGTCATCTTTTCATTCCATAAACTCTGTAAGCACTACTAGACCCCTGCAACTACTCCATATGGATTTATTTGGCCCTAGTAGAGTAGCCAGTCTTGGTGGAAAACTCTATACCTTTGTTATTGTTGATGACTTTTCAAGATTTACTTGGGTTTTCTTTCTTACTTATAAAAGATGCTATTTCAGTTTTTAATATTTTTGTCAAGAAAGTTCAAAACGAAAAAGGCTACATGATTATTCGAATTCGAATTGATCATGGAGGCGAGTTCAAAAATTCTGATTTTGAAAAGTTTTGTGATTCCAATGGTTTTGATCATGAGTTTTCTTGTCCAAGAACTCCTCAAAAAAATGGTGTTGTAGAGCGAAAGAATAGGACTCTTGGCGATATGGCTAGAGTCATGTTGAATAAGTTCTCACTTCCGAAATACTTTTGGGCTGAAGCTGTCAGTACAGCATGCTATATTTTAAATATGGTACTTATTCGTCCTATTACGAAGAAATCACCCTATGAGCTTTGGTTCGGGAGAACCCCAAATGTTTCTTATTTTAGAGTTTTTGGCTGTAGATGTTTTATCCTTAACACCAAAGACAACTTAGGCAAATTTGATGGCAAAGCTGACGATGGTATTTTCCTTGGCTCTGCTGCCAAGAGTAAGGGATATAGAGTTTTTAACAAACGCTCATTAATTGTGGAAGAGTCTACCAATGTGACTTTTGATGAAGATAACAGTGCAGCAGCTACTCTTGATGATGATGTTGAGCCATCAACGTCTACTCCAATGAACACCACAACCGAAACAAATTCTCTGGAAAGCTTGCCTAAGAAATTCTCTTTCAAGCCATCACATCCAGAAAATATGGTAATCGGTGAGGTTTCACGAGGAGTAACTACTAGATCATCATTAAGAGACTCTGTTGCTAGCACTGCCTTTATTTCACAAATTGAGCCTAAAAATATTTTAGAAGCTTTCAATGATGAATTTTGGATTTCTGCTATGCAAGAGGAACTCAACCAATTCGAGAGGAGCCAAGTATGGGAACTTGTTCCTAGACCGGCTGATCACTCGATTATTGGTACTAAATAGGTTTTTAGAAACAAAGTGAATGAAGATGGTTCAGTCACACGCAACAAAGCTCGTCTAGTAGCCCAAGGATACAACCAAGAAGAAGGTATCGACTACGATGAGACGTATGCTCCTGTTGCTAGATTAGAATCCATTCGGATGCTTTGTGCATTTGCAAATTTTCAAAATTTCAAATTATTTCAAATGGATGTTAAAAGTGCTTCCTTGAATGGTTTTATTAATGAGGAAATTTATGTAAAACAACCCCCTGGATTTGAAAATCACAAATTTCCCGATCACGTGTTCAAGCTAAAGAAAGCGTTGTATGGCCTCAAACAAGCCCCTAGAGCTTGGTATGAATGGCTGAGCAATTTCTTGCTTGAGAAAGGTTTTTCAAAAGGGAAAATTGACACTACACTTTTCATAAAATCTTTCAAAGACACTATTCTGTTAGTACAAATATATGTAGATGATATTATTTTTGGTTCTACTAATGAAACTCTTTGTCAAGATTTTGCCAAGTGTATGCAGACCGAATTTGAGATGAGCATGATGGAAGAACTCAACTACTTTCTCGGGCTGTAAGTCAAACAAATGTCAAATGGAACCTTCATCTGTCAGTCGAAGTATACAAAGGACATGCTGAACAAATTTGACCTTGACAATGTCAAACCAATCAGCACTCCTATGGCTACTTCAACCAAACTTGAACCAGATGATAATGGCAAACCCGTAGATCAACGTAAGTATCGAGGTATGATAGGCAGTCTACTCTATCTTACTGCAAGTCGCCCTGATATTATGTTTAGCGTTTGCCTGTGTGCTAGATATCAAGCAAATCCTAAGGAATCACACATGACCGCAGTTAAGCGTATCTTTCGATACCTTAAGGGTACGGTTACAGTGGGCCTATGGTATCCCAAGTCAACATCATTTGACCTTATTGGTTATTCTGATGCTGACTTCGCCGGATGCAAGGTCGACTGTAAAAGTACGAGCGGTACGTGTTATTTATTAGGAAAAGCTTTAGTCTCTTGGTTTAGCAAGAAGCAGAATTCTGTCGCACAATCCACAATAGAAGCTGAATACATCGCAGCTGGGCGTTGTTGTGTACAAATTCTGTGGATGAAGCAAACCCTTGAAGACTATAATTTATCTTTCATGTATATTCCAATCTTTTGTGACAACACTAGTGCTATAAACTTGACTAAGAACCCCATTTGTCACTCACGCACGAAGCAAATTGAAATTCGTCACCACTTTTTGCGTGATCATCAGCAAAATGGCATGATTAACTTAGAATTTATTGACACTGATCATCAGTTAGCAGATTTCTTCACCAAACCATTATCCGAAGAGCGCTTCAATTTTCTTTGTCGTGAACTAGAAATTTTAGATGAAGCTGTTATAAATTAAAATAAACCTGCATAAATATCGAATATATTGTGATTCTCTCATGATGAACGTGCTATGGGTACAAGCCGAAAGGGCCCTTATGACAACAAGGCGTAAAAGCCTAAGCGACACGGTGCACTAGTCCTCAGGACTACCACTAGCTGGGATCCGGCCCCTACAGCTAACCCATGGCAGCTTCAAAATATTGAATTACGATATAATTCCTTGTTTATTATACGGTTCATTTTCATCTGTCACATGCTGAAATACTAACTTTTCATACTTCATATTACTGCTTTGAATTCACTATCTGATATTCATCTATTTACTTATTGGACCCTTTTCTATACTTAAACTTATGTAGTATTTTGGGTTCTATCTTTACTTAACCAATTTTTGACTCAACTCAGCCTGATTCCTGTTCTGTTCCCAGGATCCGAAATTCGGGCCGAACTCTGCCCCTACCAGAGTTCGGGCCGAATTCGGCCTGCCTGTTCCAGAACCGGGAACAGGCTCAGTCGTTGATCCAATTGTTGATCCAATGGTCGTTAATTGACCCGACCAAGAGAAACCCTCCTCTTAATTTCGGTTTCTCTTCCCTCTCCTTCCTTCTTACCACGTTTTCTACTTCTCTAACTCAAAACTCTCAAAACCCTAACCCTAGTTTCTCCTTTCTAGTGCTCCATTCTTCCCCAAACTCAAGTAGGAGACTTAGTTTTCAATTCTCTTTCATAATCTTTCACTTTTTTGAGGTATAATTTCTTACTTCTCTATATCTCAAATTTCTTTATTATCATCTATCTATTGTGTTATGGCTCCATGATTGCTCAACTGTGGGAAGAGACTTCGGACCGAGGGTGCGTCCTTGTCGAATGCTCCTCCGCCCGTTGCACCACCCGTTGTACCGGGTATTGAACAACAAACCCATCCATTGTTCAATCCTCCAAGTCCACGTGATCCAAACACTTTTGACGACCGGATTTTTATATCACTAGACGCATCAAATGAGTGGTTTAGTGATTTTCGGACACGTCCGGTGTTTGCGGGACACCGCATAAACTTTACAATTTTCTCACAATATGATGCACTCTTTAATGACCTTTGCCTTGACGAACTTGTTACCTCAAATTTGGTCATTTATCGTAGTGCCATTTAAATGTTTTATTGCAACTTGACTCATGATGATACTCGCATCTATTCACGTGTTGCGGGTATTGATATCTCATTTGATGACTTTGAATTAGCCGAATATCTTGAACATAAAGAGCCTAATTCTTGGGAGAAGCTTGTTGAAGCTAGATCCTTTATCTTTTCCAAAGGGATTTCACTAGAGAGCTTCAAGGACGACCTGTGTAGCCCTAACACACGTCCTCGTAAGCTCTTGGCAAAATTTCTCAATCCTTATTTCTATGAGCTTCATCGGATCATTTTTAACACCATTCTGCCCAAAGCGGGTTCTACCGATGAAGTCACTTATTTTGAGATTTCAGCTTTGTACCATCTCCACTTCCATGTTCCCTTTAACCTTCCACGCACAATAATGGATTGGATGATCAACTGTAGGAAGAAACCAAGATCTTTGGTTTTTGTCTTATACCTTCCTATGATCTTTCGTGCGTTCCATGTACCCCTTGATGAGTGTCCATTCTTACCTGCCCCTGGCTTTCTCTCCAAGGCAAGGAGGCTTCATGCGGCCGTTGGCTCACCGGTCGTGTCTTAGCATTCTGAGGATGAGCCAGATGTCCCTCCTCTCGGACAGGATCCTCCTCCTCCTCCGGCCACTCTTGAGTCACTTCAGGCCATGCTTCGAGATCGTTTTACTTTGGAGGACGATCGATGGACTCAGTTGGACTATCGGACTACCTTGCAGATGAGTGTTATCAGCAACTCGTTGCATGAAATTCGGTATTCCATGTCTCGTCATCCTTCCATGCCCATTCCTATGGAGCGAGATCCCGATCGTGAGGGCTTTCGTATTGATGACCCTTGGGTTCGTCGCTACATGGATCCAGATGCGGCTTTTATGGACCCACGTCGCTCCTTTACTGATCCATCGGACGATGCCGGGCCCTCTCGTACTCGATGATGGTTTTGGAATGCTACTTGAGGCTGCTACTGGAGATCTTAGATTATGTTTTTCTGCATTCTGCTTTAGCTACTTTATGTATTTGATTTGTAGTAGACTTATTATGCATTGTGCTTTTGAGACTTTGGTAGTTATTTTATCAGTTTCTATGTCATTATGACTCTTGGTCATTATCTTATATGCAGTTTCTTCTCCTTTACGTGTGTTTTGCCAGTTATCTTTTATCTATCTCATATTGCTAAATGCCAAAAGGGGGAGTTATGTGTATATTCGTATATTCTGTTTCTGTTTCTGTTTGTTTGGTTTATATGTGCTTTTGGAAGAATAGTATTAACAGGCCAACAGAGATTTACAGCATTGTTTATGGAGGAGCTACTCTTAAGCTCGGCACTTATTATGGGGGAGCTATGTCGTTACATGTGTCCAGGTATGGATATTGACTATACAATTATTATTTTGTCAATTATCAATATAGGGGAGATTGTTGACACAAAGTCACAGTCAACCAAATATTGATAACATTGACTAAATAATACTTGTGATAATTCAATACGACACACGACGACTATATTCTGCTCAAGCCAGATGACAGCTCAGTTGTGCAAATACAAGTCATTTTTGCGTCTGTACTATTATATTTTATTGAGTCTAGAATGATTGTAAGCTGAGTTATGCTGGACTCTTGAGACTCAACCCACAACCTATCCAAAATCCATAAAGCTCCACATCCCAACTTGGCCCATTGGACCCTTGGACCAATTATGTGCTCTGGAGACAGAGTTCGGGCCGAACTCTGCCTCCACACAGAGTTCGGGCCGAACTCTGTCCCCTAAAAATTAGTACCCTAATTTTTAGGGTTGGCTGGTTGCTAGTTGTCCAACGGCCAAATTTTTGAAAATTCCTACCAGAATTCTGGCCGAATTCTGCCTGTTAAAAACCTATAAATAGGCCAAGAATTCTCTCATTTTCAATCATCCAATCTTCTCTTCTCTTCTCTCTTAAGCTCAATATAAGCCATACCCTTCTCATCTACTAGCCACAAGTTTCCTAAGTCTCGAGTGCTCAGCATCTCTCAGTTAGGAGTCATGTGCAAGAGTTTAAGAAGTAGCTTGGAAAATTCCAAGCATCGCCACTACGATCCATTGTAAGAAGTTGACGTGCTCTTCTGAAGTAAAGGCACGGGGTGTAACTACTATTTCACAAATAGTAGATTTAATCCTGAGCTAGAGTTCTCAGGCCTGGACTAGTCCTCCACAAGAGAAACCAGGTTAAAATTGGCTGTGTTTGCGTATGCTCTCTTGCTCCTTATTCATTTTCCACATTTACTCTGATTATTTTTAGATCGTGAAAGAGTTGATTTTTAATTGGTTATTATTGCTATAACTCTATTTACCCCCCTCTAGAGTTGCCATCTGTTCTTCACCATAAACCAAGCACAAACCCTGTGCTCTGCGACACTCTGATACCATATGCCCCGGCTTCCCGCAGTGTGAATATCCCACTATGGAAGACTGCTTCTGCTTCTGCTGCTGAGGGTGCGTCGGGATGGAATGCTGAACCGACGTCACTGAGGCCGCCCGTCTCGGAGCTCCAATGGTCAAAGCCCTGGTTGCCGGGGCTGGTGATGAGGACTGATTCATCTGACCGTAGGATCGCTTTCGACCTCCGGTCATATCTACGATCCTCTGGGAGGTATACTCATGCCTCCTAGCTGCTCTCAATACTGCATAAAAATATGATGCTCAAACTGCTCTACTACCAATAAAATCTCCAGGTGAAGCCCCTGCTGGAACCGCTGGGCCCTATCGAACTCGGTCGCTACCAAGGTGGGAGCAAACCGACTGAATCTCGAAAACTCGGCCGCATATCCGTCGACCGTCCTGCCTATCTGCTTCAGATTGGTGAACCTCGTCTGTAGATTGTATCGAGATACAGCATCGAAATACTTGGTATGGAATCTCTCTCTGAATACCGCCCAAGCAATGGGTACCAATAATCCAACGGCCTGTGCCGCCCACCAGCTGCGGGCAAGATCCAATAACTGCAGGCGCACTACGGCCACCTTCTCGGCTTTTGGAGTCCTGGCTACTTCTAGAATCATCTTTATGTCCTGAAGCCAAGCATCTGCAGCGATAGCATCTTCACTGCCGTCGAAGAATGGAGGGTTCAAGCGCTTAAAGCTGTTGGCCGTACTGTTACCCTGATGACCTCCTCTGGTCAAAGCATCTGCCACCGCCTGGTGCAAGGCATCTCCTCGATGATCCTGGGAAGCTAATAATGACCTGATGAGACCCACTAAAGTGCCATCATCAGGTTCTGCAGGCTGGACGGGCTGTACGGGTGGCTCTCCTCCAGTAGGCAAGACTCTGGAGGCTACTCCCGAATACTGGGCTTGATCTCCAGGTTGCTGCTGGTCTACGGGATGTGCTCCGTCTTACTGATCGGCAGGTCCAGAAAGAATGTTGCTGAAGAAGATGACATAGGGAACAATAAGGAAGGACCAGGACAGATCAATGATACAAGCATGTGATTAGGTCAAGATTATAGGGATTCAGAAGATACGAGCAGAGATCAAGGGCGAGTACTAATTGAGACATCTATTCGGTAAACCCTCACATATCTTGATTTACAAGACCTGCATGGCTACCACTTAAACCATGTCACGCCCCAGAACCAGAATACTGGAGAGCGGAGCAAACATAGTCAGTTACGTATATTGATGTGCAACCCACCTCGCTATACGGTCACGGCTGTCTAGATACATGAGGGTTTATCTACAAGCCATCAGTCACCTAAGGTCATGAACAAGCCTATTGTCTCAATCTCAAGCAAGTAATAACAATTACAAGATATCAGAGCACCAAATATACAATAGTAAGGCGTCCCATACATTACATATTTGGATGATCATGAAGCTAGTCGTACAAAATGTCAAAACTAGCAAGAGTTTTAGTTATACATGATCAACCCTAGGATTTGTCAATCATGTTATAGCCCGTAGGCCGACAGTTAATAAAGGTGCAATCGAGCTAACACGTGCTCGTCGGCTAAATGCCTCAAAAGAATATTTTTTACAATAGAGTGAGAGAACAAAAGAAACCCACTCGTTGCCAGGGTTACGCCTGGTGGTCACCATCTGGATGGAAGGTAGGTAGATCCTCTGGAGCTACTCCAAAATCTGGCCATACAAAACCAGTTGGGTCAGATCCCAGAAAGAGCAAGTGCCACAAAGGAGGCTTCACTTAGGAACTAAAACCAGCATATAATAAGAGAATATTAAAGATAACTATATAAAGAAAACTGACAATAACAGAGCCAACCACAGTGATATTGAGTACGAGGAAACCATTCAAGTCGCTAGGTCGCAACCCTTAACCAAACAAGGACCGGGGTTGCAACCCTTCACCTGAATAGAAACCCGTCTCAAATACTTGTTGGTAAGTAATAAGATAATAAACGAAGAGAGGACACAGAACTGTTTCGGGAGCCAGGTTACAACCCTTAAAACAAACAAGGACCGGGGTTGTAACCCTTCGTCTGAACAGAACTTGACCCCTGATCTTTATTGTTAAGGCCAGTATAAATAATCATGCTATTGAAGTAAGGTAAAACATGACGAGCATAACATGGGGTGCAATAAGACAATAAACGAAGAGAGAACACAGAACTGTTCTGGGAGCTAGGTTACAACCCTTAAACCAAACAAGGACCGGGGTTGTAACCATTTGTCTGAACAGAACTGGACTCCTGATCGTTATTATTAAGGCAATCATAAGTAATCATGTCATGTCACAATCTTGTACAGTATCAGGACGAGATAAAGCTGGGCTAGACTCCATTCAATCAATCACGGCCAAGCAAAGAGTACGGCTTGATACTTTAACAAACTAGGGTTATCACAGGCCTAGTTACTAGCAAGACACAATGAGATTATTCCAACAGCCACAAGTCCTGCAGACCATCCAGGTTATCCAGGTCGAATGTCCGTTCATGAAAGGTGCAACGCATGACTGTGTACTGGAATTGTGCCCTACTCATCGGTAGGCTACAAGTCCACTTAGTGCGCCCAGATAACGGGATTGCCTGTAGCTGGGTATTCTCTCCATGACTACTGGAATTTCTAGTTATTAGCCTTAGTCAATTTCAGTAGGTACCCCTGACCGTGGTATTCAGGGATCCCTATCGTAGACATGATGCAAGACAATACTGGTTCACTTGTACAAACACGATCGTCCACGGTGTCCAGGCCATTCATTCTTGTCATGTCAAGTTTACTTATCAAGAGTGCGCCACGACAGGCCATTATCATGTCATGCAATTTGTCATGCCTTGTCATGTCAGGTCATGTAAATTTTCTTGTCACACCATGTCATGTACAATTGCCATTTCAATCAATTCGTGATTTATCAAATTCAGGACAAAAGACGTAAGGATATAAAAAGATAAAGGCGTACGCCATCGGGACTCAAGGTCTCTACACACGTACTATCGGTTTACGCTAGTGAAACTCTACGCTAGGCCAAGGGGCCTCAAGCGTAAAATTGGCTTTACGCTAGCAAGGGCAAGGTGAAATAGCCCTACGTGAGCCAGGGTGCATGCCGGTGGGGCTTTATGCTAGTGAAGGCTTTACGCTAGCAAGAGCAAGGTGAAATAGATCTACGCGAGTGAAACTCTACGCGAGCAAGCTCTACACGAGGAAACACTCGGGCAAAACTTTACGCTCGCGAGAGTCTGCTCGAGCCAGAAGCTACGCGAGTACGATTTTACGCGAGTGGGAGGGTCCCAAGCGTAAAATTTCGAATGAACTCAGCGTAGAACGAAGTATGCTGACACGCAAATACGTGAGCGTAAAAGGCTGAATAATACGGGGGCACGCATAGTGTGTGCGTAAAAGAGAGCAAATGATACGCTGGCACGTGAAACGTGGGCGTAAAGGCTAAAATACTACGCTAACACGTTAGAACGTGTGCGTAAAACTCCATCTTCTCCCCATGGCCAAGAAAACAGGCATAAAAGCTCACAAATCCAAGTAAGCCCCATCTCGGTCAAGTCTCAATGAAATCTGACTATTCCAGAGCAAAACTTGCGTAAAATCGAATTCCCTATTACATGGAACTCTCTAATTCGAAAACAACCAAGTTTCAGAAGATCAAAACCATGAAGATCAAAAATACTAAAACTTAGATCTATATGAAATAAGCCATGGAATTCGATGCTAAATACTAAAGTGACTTAGAATCTCGTGGAAAAGACAATGGAACAACAAAATTTGAGTTCCTCCATAAAGCAAGTTGCACTTGCCTATGGCTCTTGGGTGTAGGTGGAGAAGAGTAAATGAAGAAGAAGAAGAAGTGTTATTGAATTGATAATGAGAAGAGAGAAGAGAGTGGGATTAATAAATGGTGAGGGTGGGGGTAGGTAGGGTTCTTCCCTTGGTTCATGATGAACCAATAAGCAACCCAAGCAGAACCAAGCCAACCCAAATAAGCCGAACCAAGCCAGGAGACATGCAATACGAGCCAGATTACATACACGTATTCTAAAATACGTAATACGAACTATAGGCATCACAGCGGCTGCAATAGTCCTGCTGGTCTCTGTCTGCTAGCTTTCACTTGCTGAGAAATCAAGCATCTAGCCACAAACCTGGATACGTCATTCTTCATTCTGTACCACCACACTACAGTACGCATATCCCAATACATTTTATTAGCTCCTGGATGTATGAAATACTGTGACTGGTGCGCTTCTTGTATCAGCTCATTCCTCAGTTCGCCAGTTGGTACACAAAGCCTCGTACCATGCCTCAATGCTCCGTCGTTGGTGATTGAGAATCCTTCAAATGTTCCTGCCAGCACTTGATCTCTGAGTTTGCAAAGCGTCTCGTCTTAAAATTGTGTCTCCTTGACTTTGGCCATCAGACTTGAATGCACTTGCAACTGCATCATTGATGATTCAGCTCCTGGTACAATTGCTTCTCTCCCCAGTTTCTTCATTTCCTTCTCAGGCAGTACAATCTCTAGTCCAAGATTCTCTATATCTTCCAGTAAATGTCGCTCTATGGTCAAAAACATCGCTATCGAATATCGACTAAGTGCATCTGCAACAACATTAGCCTTACCCGGATGATACTGCAGGTCGTTGTTGAAATCTTTCATCATCTCCAGCCATCGCCTCTGTCACATGTTCAGCTCCTTCTGAGTGAAAACATATTTAAGACTTTTATGGTCTGTAAATATTTTCACTATCTCTCCATATAAATAATGCTTCCACAGCTGCAGTGCAAATATAACTGCTGCAAGCTCCAAAACATGCGTGGAATAGTTCTTCTCATGAGTCCGTAATTGCCTAGATGCGTAAGCAATTACTTTCCCGTGTTGTTGAAAAACACAACCCAATCCTTTACCAGAAGCATCACTGTAAATTGAGAAATCGTCGGTACCTGCGGGTAGCGCAAGTATCAGTGCCGTCGTAAGTCTCTTCTTCAGTTCCTCAAATGCTGACTGGCAAGCTTCAGTCCACACAAATTCTTTGTTCTTTCTTGTGAGCTTCGTCATCGGCTCAGCAATTCTGGCGAAGTCCTTCAAAAATTTTCGATAGTAACCAGCTAAGCCCAAGAAACTTCTAATTTTAGCAACTGAACTTGGTGTACTCCACTTCTCAATAGCAACTATCTTCTTTGGATCCACCAAAATTCCTTCTCCTGTGACAACATGGCCTAGAAAATCTACCTTGTCTAAGAAAAATTCACATTTAGATAGCTTACCATAGAGCTTCTCCTTTTTTAAGGTTCCCAGAACTTTCCTCAGGTGTTCTTCATGCTCTTCTTCCCATCCTTCTTGGACACGAACAAGACAGGTGCTCCCCAGGGTGAGGCTCCATATCTGATAAATCCAAGGGCCTTCAGCTCATTGATCTGGTCCTTCATTTCCTTGGCCTCCTTAGGGTTGACTCTATAGTATCTCCGAAAAATAGGAGAAGAGCCGGGAACTAGGTCGATGGTGAATTCCACATCTCGATCCGGGGGTAATCCTGAAAGACTTTCAGGGAAGACGTCCATGAATTCTTCTATGATAGGATGAGGAGGTCCGGGTTCTTCGGTGATAGAGAAGTAGGTAATACCCTCCATATCTTCCAGAGATCGAGAGATTTCAAACTTCGGCTCTCCAGGTGAGCTGAAGACTATACATCCTCTGTGACAATCTATCAGCGCATGCTGCTTACTTAACCAGTCCATTCCTAGGACTATATCATAGTTAGGTAATGGCATCACAAGTAAAGGTGATAAGAAATTGTGTCCTGAGATAGTTATAGGGCAATTTCAGGTCTCAGTAATGGGTATGGATCCACCATCAGTCATAACTCTATATATCTTCCTGCTAAATCCTGTAACTAAGTGGTGTGCAAAGATGAATTTTGTTGCTATAAAACTGTGTGATGCACCCGAATCAAATAATGCTAAAGCAGGATATGAATGCACATAAATGGAACCTGTGATGACATCAGCGGTGGGTTCCTGCTCTAGCGCTTGCTCATCTGCTGCTAGAGAAAAAGCTCTCCCAGTCTTCTGTTGATGTTGTCCAAACTGTTGTTGCTGAGTGGGTAGGGGAGCCTTCTGCGGTATTGTTCCAGTCCGGTTGAATGCCGTGGGGCAGTCCCTTACTTGGTGGGTGGCAGACCCACAAACTAGGCAGTATCCTAGCCTTTTCCTGCAGATGTTCGCCTGATGCCCTGGCCTTTTACAGAAATTATAGACGAGAATCTGCTTCGGAGGCACTCTGTCATTGGTCCTCGCCTGATGATGCTGCTGCTAGTGGTGAGAAGGCCTGTTGTTATTATTATGGTTGGGCCTCTTCTGGTTACTCTGGAAGTTGCTAGTTCCAGAATACTCCCTCTTTGAACGAGCAGACAGACTCTTCTCTATATCCTGAGCTCGTATTAGTATCCTCTCTTACGTCTTGGCGCCGCCTGCGATCACAGGAGTGCGAATCTCTTCCCTCAGTCCATACCTGAATCTTTCAGCACGATCGACGGGGTCAGCAACCAAGTTCTTGGCAAAGCGACTAAGTTGACCAAACTCTGTCGCATATTCACTAACCGTCATGTTTTCTTGCTTCAGATTCTGGAATTGTCTTTTTATCTCCTGCAACTCTGATGTTGGGAAGAACTTCCTGCGAAACAACCGCTTGAAGGTGTTCCAGTCAAGCTGTCTGTCCTGGAGTCGGGGTTCATTCCGATACTAGGTGCTTGCTACATCTAGCAGTTGGAGTCCCACAGCTTCAACTTGAAGGTCATCGGAAGTCGAGTGACGCTTAGGAAACGCTCCATGCTGTCGAGCCATTCGTCAGCATAGATAATTCCCTCGGTTCCCTTGAAGGGTCGAGGGCCCAACTTCATGAATTTCTCAATATCGCCGACTTTAGCAGGCCTTGGTTCAGATTGGGCTGCTTCTTCTCTCTCCAGTGCGCCATAGCCGCATTGTGGGCATTCTCTATGCCTTCTCTCATAATCGCAGTCTGTTCGCGATGAGCTTTAGCTTGAGTTCTCTGTGCCTCAAGCACTCCTCGTAGCAGGCCTACGAGGTCGGTGGGGTCCACGGGCACTGGTGGGGCAGCTGGATCGGGCACCACCGCAGGGGCTTGCTGTTAAGTCTGGGAAGATGTAGGATCTGACACTTGAGTAGTAGTATAAAATCCACAGGGTGCTGGTGCGTTATGGAGACAATCTGTCAGCTGCCGAGGTATAGGATCCGGACTTGGTTAAGGAGGTGGGGTGTGATCGGGTGATGACAACCCATCGCCAGCAGTGTTGGTCTTGTCTATGGCCATACTCTGGAAGGTTTAGGATTACAAAACATAAGCAAGGTAGCCTACCAGTCTATAACAAACAAAAATATTTATTTATAATATATTTCTGTCCTATGTTGTGATAAATTAATGTTCTAATTGTTTCTAAATATGTTTACCTAAGTTGTTGATCAGACCTGCATGGGCCACCACTAAAAACATGTCACGACCCAGTCCCGAATTGTTGGGTCGAATCGGATCATGCCTAGCCTGCACCATTGTGAGACGGCGGCAGTAAGCTGTATCTAATTGCAGGTAGTCACAACACCACAAAATTTGTCACAACTTCTAAAAATTATAAATATTAAAACTTTGTCCAACAAAAAGTTTCATCTGATACATCTAATAATATAAAACTGTCTTTAAATTCAAACATAAAAACTAAAAAGGAAATGTCATCATCTAGAAAGTTGGCTCATCAGCCCCGAGATCAATATCGTCCGATTGGGACTCTGGCAGCACAGCTGGGTAAAGCTCAGGATCATCATAGCTACTAATCAATAGCTCAGCTTCATCAATGGAACCTATTGGGGTGGGAAATCAAGTCAGGAAAGGAGCAAAGTACAATTCTAAAAATCTAAAATTCAACTAATAATTAGAAATTTGCAATTTTAAACAGTTTAAAATACTTGAACACCATTTTCCATAATTGAGAACAATATGATTTGAGTATGTAATGCTTATGACCAGCTTGGGTTGTACAATGGTATCCTAATGATACGATACGGCTTATCCCCGTATGAAAAAGAGTAAGCTCGCACAATTATGCAATATGAAGGTATTGGTCATAGAACATTACACTACTCCCCCAATCCCACAATCAATAACAATCAATAATCTAGGAGAGAGTTTCGTGTAGCAAGGTGGTTTAATATTGTAATATTACAATTACTAATTAAATTGAAAAACAAACATAACCGTACTTGCCTTGGTTTATGACTGGATTTGAAATCGGTACCGGGGAAGGATTCAGACTCGTTCTCGAAATCCTACAGTTGAGAATCCCTTCTTATAAACATATTTAAACCATATCTAGGTGTTCTAGTTACAATCTCTAAAATTTATTCTAGTCAAGTTTTATGTTATAACACGTTTATCGATGCGATTTATAATCATTAATTTAACGAAATAAAAATCAAGTTAACATTTATTGGAAAAATTCGCATTTTCTGATTATTTGGCAAAACTTTGTATTTTGTAATATATCTAAAACTAGATTTTTCTTTTAAATGAAAAAAACGTGAATTTGTTTAAATTACAAACTTGTAATTTTACTATCTATTTATTGTTAGAAAATCTTATAAATTTTCTATATAAAAAATAATATGCATTTAATATTTTACACGTCTACGACAAAACCAACAAAACCAGAAAAGAAAGTTGAAAACCTACGCTACACAAATACAAGACCACAAAAATAAAGATAAAAACTGGGCTTATGCCCTTACAAATTATTACATAAATTAATTAAATAAAATAAAGGTGAACTCTGAACGCTGGGAAGCAATCCATTCAGCAGGCCGAGGCCCTGCACCAAAATACTATTGGCCAGTAACACGTTCTAAAATAATAATTTAATTTAAAATATAAAAATATGGTAAGTCTCAAACTTGGTCCAAAATATCATGTTGCATTCTAGCTTATGTCTCAACGTCCGAAATTTCGGTTTCGTTTGCATTTCGTTAGGACCCAAAATATTTTCGAAAGCAAACAATAATTGTCAAAGGACTATAGTCGAACTCAAGAAATAAACCGAAAGGTTTTCAAAATATTTTAGAAAAATCGGGCAGCATCTCCTTTGTGATCGGGATAACCGAATAATGGGAAAATAACAACCGAAAATATTCCAAACCAGGAATAACACCAACACCAAAATACATAACTGGGCAAATCAACCAAAATCCATCTCAAAGCCATATATATAAGAATGAATCAACAGAGCTTAAATTTCCAAATCCGAGAATCTGAACTTGAACTCGAAATCGGAAACCAGCCCGACTATTCCAAATCGAAGTCGAAAATATCAGAACCAACTCCGAATAGGAACCAGAATATGAAACCCAAATTCACAGCGTAAATTCTAAATTAAAATCGAAAAATCCAACGAACCAGTTCTGATTTAGAAATCAGAACTAAACATGCAACAATCGAATCCCATATCGGGATCAAGTCTGTGTCATCATCGACTCTATTGTAGGGACCCAGGGACACATGAAAATATACCTCGGATGCTCGGCTAGAGCTCTCAGGTGGAAATTAGGAAAGAAATCAAAATCTCGCGAACTCGGAATAATCCAGAACACGCGGACAGCCCTGGAATAGCACGAACGCAGCCACGGAAAGTGGATCGGGACCCGCAAGGTGTTGCGGACTCGGATCGGGGCGCGGGCGGCCGGATCGGGGCTCGCAGGGTGCTGCGAACTCGTGAACAGCAGCGACTGGAGGCCGCTCGGCCTGGGCGAGGTGGCGTCGCATAAGGGAGTCGACCGGTAGCCGGCGTTCGGACTGGCCGCGGGTGGCTCGGGGACAGCAGAGAAGGGTCGCCGCTCGGAGAGGAGCTTGGCATCGGGGTCGGCCGAGAGGCGCGGGCCTGGGGTTCGTCGGTAGGGCGCGGGTTAGGGCTAGGGATTTGGGATGGGTTTGAGAGAGATGAAAGGGGATTTTATAGAGCTGATAGGCTGGGGGTTACAGGAACGAAGGGTCGCTGCTGTGAACGGAAAGGAAGTAGAAGAGGAGGGGTGCGTGAGAGAGAATGGTTTTAAGAATGAATTAATTATATCATTCCTCAAAGAAATTCTAACTGATTACAATTGAATGAAATAGTTTTTTTTTTTAAAATGGAAAGGAATATATATATATATATAAGAATGAATTTAATATATATATATATATATATATATATATATATATATATATATTAAAAGACTTAAAGGTCAGTTTCAATAACCAAGATTGGACTCGGATATGGGTTCGGGACTGGGCCAGACAACAAAAATCCAATTTATTAATTTTTGTAAAAATAATAATTTTAATCTAACTATAATAAATAAAAATAATAACACTAAATTAATTAATTAAAAAATTACGGGTTTCACAACCTTCCCTTCTTAGGAAATTTCGTCCTCGAAATTAAAGGAAAGGGTTAGGAATTACCTCAGGTCTCAAATAGACATGGATACTGCTCCCGCATATCGTCTTCTCGCTCCCAGGTAGACTCGCCTGGGGAATTGTGCCGCCACATCACTCTGACTGTAGGCGTCACAGAGTTCCTGGTTTTTTTCTCACCTCTGTCTAAAATTGCTACTGGCTTCTCTGGTACTGTGAGGCTGGGTCCAATCTCCAGGTCCAAATGATCCAAGATGTGGCTCGGATCCGGGATGTAGCGTCTGAGCTGTGAAACGTGGAAGACATTGTGTACGCCTTCAAGATTAGCTGGTAGAGCTAATCGGTACGCTACTTCTCCGACTCGGCTCAAAACTTCAAATGGGCTAATGTACCTGGGGCTCAGCTTTCTTGCTCTGCCAAATCTGGTAGTTACTCGGGTAGGGGAAATCTTGACGAAGACACTATCTCCTGTTTCGAACTCTAGTGGTCGACGACTGCTATCAGCCCAATGCTTTTGTCTGTCCTGAGCAATCCTGAGTTTGTCTCTAATCACCTTTACCTTCTCTGCTGCATCGGTCACCATCTCAGGTCCAAGCAATACTCTTTCTCCTACGTCGTTCCAAGCAAGCGGAGTGCGGCAAAGACGTCCATAAAGTGCCTCGAACGAAGTCATACCGATGCTAGCTTGGTAGCTATTATTGTAGGAAAACTCTACCAAGTGCAAGTGGTCTTCCCATGACCCTGCAAATTCCAAGACGCAAGATCTTAGCATGTCCTCTAGCGTCTGGATGGTTCTTTCCGATTGTCCGTCAGTCTGGGGATGGTAAGCGGTGCTAAACTTCAATTGTGTTCCCAGACTATCATGCAAGCTTTTCCAGAAATGAAAGGTGAATCTGGTATCTCTGTCAGATACGATACTTACCGGAACTCCATGAATCCGATAGATATGCTGCATGTACAGTGCTGCCAACTTCTCGGTGGATAGACCAACCTTGAAGGGGATAAAGTGAGCTGACTTCGTCAGTCGGTCTACAATAACCCAAATGGCATCCTTCCCTCCTTGAGATCGAGGCAATCCTGACACAAAGTCTATCGTTATGTGTTCCTATTTCCACTTTGGGATGTCTAGCGGCTGTAGTATTCTGCTGGTCTCTGTCTGCTAGCTTCCACTTGCTGACAAATTAAGCATCTAACCACAAACCTGGATACGTCCTTCTTCATTTCGTACCACCACACTACATTACGCATATCCCGATACATTTTATTAGCTCCTGGATGTATGGAATATTGTGACTGGTGCGCTTCTTGCATCAGCTCATTCCTCAGTTCGCCAGTTGGAATGCAAAGCCTCGTACCATGCCTCAATGCTCCATCGTTGGCGATTGAGAATCCTTCAAGTGTTCGGGCCAGTACTTGATCTCTGATTTTGCAAAGCGTCTCGTCTTGAAATTGTGTCTCCTTGGCTTTGTCCATCAGACTTGAACGCACTTGCAACTGCATCATTGATGATTCAGCTCCTGGTACAATTGCTTCTCTTCCCAGTTTCTTTATTTCCTCCTCAGGCAGTACAATCTCTAGTCCAAGCTTCTCTGCCTTCCAGTAAATGTCGCTCCTTGGTCAAAAACATTGCTAACGGATATCGACTAAGTGCATCTGCAACAATATTAGCCTTACCCGGATGATACTGCAGGTCGATGTCAAAATCTTTCATCAGCTCCAGCCATCGCCTCTATCGCATGTTCAGCTCCTTCTGAGTTAAAACATATTTAAGTCTTTTGTGGTCTGTAAATATTTTCACTATCTCTCCATATAAATAATGCTTCCACAGCTTCAGTACAAAATATAACTGCTGCAAGCTCCAAATCATGCGTGGGATAGTTCTTCTCATAAGTCCGTAATTGCCTAGATGCGTAAGCAATTACTTTCTCGTGTTGTTGAAGAACACAACCCAATCCTTTACCAGAAGCATCATTGTAAATTGAGAAACCGTTGGTACCTGCGGGTAGCATAAGTATCAGTACCGTTGTAAGTCTCTTCTTCAGTTCCTCAAATGCTGACTGGCAAGCTTCAGTCCACACAAATTCTTTGTTCTTCCTTGTGAGGTTCGTCATCGGATAAGCAATTCTGGCGAAGTCCTTCACAAATTTCTGGTAGTAGCCAGCTAAGCCCAAGAAACTTCTGATTTCAGCAACTGAAATTGGTGTACTCCACTTCTCAATAGTAGCTATCTTCTTTGGATCCACCGAAATTCTTCCTCCTGTGACAACATGGCCTAGAAAATCCACCTTGTCTAAGAAAAATTCACATTTAGATAGCTTGCCATAGAGCTTATCCTTCCTTAAGGTTTCCAGAACTTTTCTCAGGTGCTTTTCATGCTCTTCTTCGATCTTCGAGTAGATCAGGATGTCATCGATGAAGACAACAACAAACTGATCCAGATATTCATGGAAGACCTTGTTCATAAGGTTTATGAATACCGCAGGGGCATTCGTCAATCCAAATGGCATGACCAAAAATTTATACTGACCATATTTGGTATTGAATGCCGTCTTTGGAATATCCTCCTTCCTAACCTTGATTTGATGGTAGCCAGATCGAAGGTCTATCTTCAAGAATACCTTAGCTCCACTTAGTTGATCAAACAGGTCATCGATCTGGGGTAGAAGGTACTTGTTCTTGATGGTGATGTTGTTCAACGCCCGGTAGTCAATGCACATCCGCACAGTCCCATCCTTCTTGGGCACGAACAAGATAGGTGCTTCCCAGGGTGAGGCTCCATCTCTGATAAATCTAAGGGCCTTTAGCTCATTGATCTGGTCTTTCATTTCCTTGGCCTCCTTAGGGTTGACTCTGTAGCATCCCCGAGAAATAGGAGAAGTGCCGGGAACTAGGTCGATGGTGAATTCTACATCTCGATCCGGGGGTAATCCTGGAAGACTATCAGGGAAGACGTCCATGAATTCTGCTATGATAGGATGAGGAGGTCCGGGTTCTTCGGTGATAGAGGAGTAGGTAATACCCTCCATATCTTCCGAAGCTCGAGAGATTTCAAACTCCGGCTCTCCAGGTGGGCTGAAGACTACACATCCTCTGTGACAATCTATCAGCACATGCTGCTTACTTAACCAGTCCATTCCTAGGACTACATCATAGTTAGGTAAGGGCATCACAAGTAAGGGTGCTAAGAAATTATGTCCTACGATAGTTGTAGGGCAGTTACAGGTCTCAGTGATGGGTATGGATCTACCACCAGTCATAATTCTACATATCTTCTTGCTAAATCCCGTAACTAGGTAGTGTGCAGAGATGAATTTTGTTGCTATAAAACTGTGTGATGCACCCGAATCAAATAATGCTAAACCAGGATGTGAATGCACATAAATGGAACTTGTGATGACATCAGCGACGGGTTCCTACTCTGGCTCTTGCTCATCTGCTGCTAGAGAAAAAGCTCTCCCAGTCTTCTGTTGATGTTGTCCAAACTGTTGTTGCTGAGTGGGTAGGGGAGCCTTCTACGGTATTGTTCCAGTCCGATTGAATATCGTGGGGGCAGTCCCTTACTTGGTGGATGGCAGACCCACAAACTAGGCAGTGTCCTAGCCTTTTCCTGCAGATGTTCGCCTGATGCCCTGGCCTTTTACAGAAATCGCAGACAGAAATCTGCTTCTGAGGCACTCTGTCATTGGTCCTCGCCTGATAATGCTGCTGCTGGTGGTGATAAGGCCTGTTGTTTTTGTTGTGGTTGGGCCTCTTCGGTTACTCTGGAAGTTGCAAGTTCCAGAATACTCCCTCTTTGAACGAGTAGGCTGACTCTTCTCTATATCCTGAGCTCGTATTAGTATCCTCTCATACGTCTTGGTGCCGCCTGCGATCATAGGAGTGCGAATCTCTTCCCTCAGTCCATACCTGAATCTTTCAGCACGATCGACGGGGTCAACAACCAAGTTCTTGGTAAAGCGACTAAGTTGACCAAACTCTGTCGCGTATTCAACAACCGTCATGTTTCCTTGCTTCAGATTCTGGAATTGTCTTTCCATCTCCCGCAACTATGATATTGGGAAGAACTTCCTGTGAAACAACCTCTTGAAGGTGTTCCAGTCAAGCTGCCTGTCCTGGAGTCGGGGTTCATTTCGATACCAGATGCTTGCTACATCTAGCAGTTGGAGTCCCACAACTTCAACTTGAAGGTCATCTGGAAGTCGAGCGACGCTTAGGAGATGCTCCATGCTATCGAGCCATTCGTCAGCATAGATAATTCCGTCGGTTCCCTTGATGGGTCGAGGGCCCAACTTCTTGAATTTCTTAATATCGCCGACTTTAGCAAGCCTTGGTTCAGATTGGGCTGCTTCTTCTCTCTCCAGTACAGCCATAGCCACATTGTGGGCATTCTCTATGCCTTCTCTCATAATCACAGTCTGTTCACGATGAGCTTCAGCTTGAGTTCTCTGTGCCTCAAGCACTCCTCGTAGCAGGCCTACGAGGTCGGTGGGGTCCACGGGCACTGGTGGGGCAGCTGGATCGGGCACCACCGTAGGGGCTTGCTGTTCAGTCCGGAAAGATGTAGGATCTGACACTTGAGTAGTAGTATAAAATCCACAGGGTGCTGGTGCATTATGGGGACGATCTGTCAGCTGCCGAGGTATAGGATCCGGACTTGGTTGAGGAGGTGGGGTGTGATCGGGTGATGACAACCCATCGCCAGCAGTGTTGGTCTTTTCTATGGCCATACTCTGGAAGGTTTAGGATTGCAAAACATGAGCAAGGTAGCCTACCAGTCTATAACAAACAAAAATATTTATTTATAATATATTTTGGTCCTATGTTGTGACAAATTAATGTTCTAGTGTTCTAATTATTTCTAAATATGTTTACCTAAGTTGTTGATCATACCTGCATGGGCCACCAATAAAAAACATGTCACGATCCGATCCCAAATTGTTGGGTCGAATTGGATCATGCCCAGCCTGCACCGTTGTGAGACAGCGACAGTAAGCTGTATCTAATTGCAGGTAATCACAACAACACAAAATTTGTCACAACTTCTAAAAATTACGAATATTAAAACTTTGTCCAACAAAAAGTTTCATCTGATAATATAAAACTGTCTTTAAATTCAAACATAAAAACTAAAAAGGAAATGTCATCATATAGAAAGTTGGCTCATCAGCCCCGAGATCAACATCGTCCGATTGGGACTCTGGCAGCATAGCTGGATAAAGCTCAGGATCGTAATAGCTATTAATCAATAGCTCAGCTTCATCAATGGAACCTATTGGGGGTGGGGAATCCAGTCAGAAAAGGAGCAAAGTATAATTATGAAAATCTAACAATTCAACTAATAATTAGAAATTTGCAATTTTAAACAGTTTAAAATACTTGAACAATATTTTCCATAATTGAGAAAAATGTGATTTGAGTATGTAATGCTTATGACCGGCTTGGGTTGTACAATAGTATCCTAATGATACGATAGGCTTATCCCCGTGTGAAAAGGAGTAAGCTCGCACAATTATGCAATATGAAGGTATTGGTCATAGAACATTACACTACTCCTCCAATCCCATAATCAATAACAATCAATACTCTAGGAGAGAGTTCCGTGTAGCAAGGTGGTTTAGTCTTGCATTATTACAATTACTAATTAAATTGAAAAACAAACATAACCGTACTTGCCTTGGTTTATGACTGGATTTGAAATCGGTACCGGAGAAGGATTCAGACTCGTCCTCGAAATCCTACAGTTGAGAATCCCTTCTTAGAAATATATAGTGTTCTAGTTACAATCTCTAAAATTTATCCTAGTCAAGTTTTATGTTATAACACGTTTATCGATACGATTTATAATCATTAATTTAACGAAATAAAAATCAAGTAAACATTTATTGGAAAAATTTGCATTTTTCGATTATTTGGCAAAACTTTGTATTTTGTAATATATCTAAAACTAGATTTTTCTTTTAAATGAGAAAAACGTGAATTTTTTTAAATTACAAACATGTAATTTTACTATCTATTTATTGTGAGAATATCTTATAAATTTTCTATATCAAAAGTAATATGCATTTAATATTTTACACGTCTACGACAAAACTAACAAAACCAGAAAAGAAAGTTAAAAAGCTACGCTACACAAATACAGGGCCACAGAAATAAAGATAAAAATTGGGCTTATGCCCTTACAAATTGTTACATAAATTAATTAAATAAAATACAGGTGAACTCTGAACGCTGGGAAGCAATCCATTCAGCAGGCCGAGGATCTGCACCAAAATACTATTGGCCAGTAACACGTTCTAAAATAATAATTTAATTTAAAATATAAAAATATGGTAAGTCTCAGACTTGGTCCAAAATGTCATGTTGCATTCTAGCTTATGCCTCAATGTCCGAAATTTCGGTTTCGTTTGCATTTCGCTAGGACCCAAAATATTTTCGAAAGCCAAACAATAATTGTCAAAGGACTATAGTCGAACTCAAGAAATACACCGAAAGATTTTCAAAATATTTTAGAAAAATCGGGCAGCATCTCCTTTGTAATCGGGATAACCCAATAATGGAAAAATAACAATCAAAAATATTCCAAACCAGGAATAACGCCAACACCAAAATACATAACTGGGCAAATCAACCAAAATCCATCTCAAAGCCATATATATATAAGAATGAATCAACAGAGCTTAAATTTCCAAATCCGAGAATCCGAACTTGAACTCGAAATCGAAAACAAGCTCGACTATTCCAAATCGAAGTCGAAAATATCAGAACCAACTCCGAATAGGAACCAAAATACGAAACCCAAATTCACAGCATAAATTTTGAATTAAAATCGGAAAACCCAACGAACCAGTTTTGATTTAGAAATCAAAACTAAACATGCAACAATCGAATCCCATATCGGGATCAAGACCGTGTCATCATCGACTCTATTGGAGGGACACCGGGACATAGGAAAATATACCTCGGATGCTCGGCTAGAGCTTTTAGGTGAAAATTAAGAAAGAAATCAAAATCCCGTGAACTCAGAATAATCCAGAATACGCGGACAGTGCTGGAATAGCACGAACGCAGCCACGGGAAGTGGATCGGGACCCGCAAGGTGTTGCGGACTCGGATCGGGACACGGACGGCCGGATTGGGGCTCGCGGGGTGCTGCGAACTCGGTAACAGCAACGGCTAGAGGCCGCTCGGCCTGGGCGAGGTAGCGCCGCACAGGGGGTTCGGCCGGTGGCCGGCGGTCGGATTGGCCGCGGGTGGCTCGGGGACAGCGGAGAAGGGTCGCCGCTCGAGGAGGAGCTCGATGTCGGGGTCGACCGAGAGGCACGAGCCTGGGGTTCGTCGGTAGGGTGTGGGTTAGGGCTAGGGATTTGGGATGGGTTTGAGAGAGAGATGAAAGGGGATTTTATAGAGATGATAGGCTGGGGGTTACGGGAACGAAGGGGCACTGCTGTGAACGGAAAGAAAGGAGAAGAGGATGGGTGCGTGAGAGAGAATGGTTTTAAGAATGACTTAATGATATCATTCCTCAAAGAAATTCTAACTGATTGCAATTGAATGAAATGATTTTTTTTAAAGAAAGGAAAGGAATATATATATATATATAAGAATGAAGGGGCGCTGCTGTAAATGAAAAGAAAAGGAATATATATATATTAAAAGACTTAAAGGTCAGTTTCAATAACCAAGATTGGACTCAGATATGGGTTCGGGACTGGGCCAGACAACAAAAATTCAATTTATTCATTTTTGTAAAAATAATAATTTTAATCTAACTATAATAAATAAAAATAATAACCCTAAATTAATTAAAAAAATTACAGGTTTCACATAGTCTTTCTGAACCAGGCGACTTTTATTAAGGGGAGATCGAATGCAAAGCACAGTCTTCTAGTGCATGAGATGGTGAGAGGGTTCAATAAACCAGAGGGGAGAAGGCGTGTATGAAGCGAGACCTGAGGAAGGCCTATAACATGGTCAATAGGGACTTCCTGTGCCACCTGATGCTGGCCATGAGATTCGACGAGTGGTGGGTTGTGAGGATTATGGAGTGCATCTCGACCCCAACCTTCTCTGTACTCATCTAGGGTACTCCGTATGGGTTCTTCCGCAGCAACCGAGGACTCCGACAAGGTGACCCCCTGTCTCCTTACCTGTTCACACTTATCATGGAGTACTTCACCTTCCTGATGGATATGACGGTTCACAGTGGACGGCTGGTCCCATTGTTCTAGAGGTTCGAGCCCCCTGTTCCTCAACTCATCTATATTGACGACTTCCCGGTCTTCCTCCAACCCTCTATGGAAGGAATGACCACGATCTCTGGGATTATGGAAGAATTGAAAAAACTAACAAGGCTCCAACTGAATCGAGAGAAGAGTCGTGTCCACTTCAGCTCCCTCTGCTCTCTGAAGGAGGAACGTGCGAAAGCTCTGGGAGTTAATAGAAGCAATCTCCCGGTGAAATATCTAGGGGTGCCTCTGACAGTCAATTATATGCGAGATCAGGATTGTCATAGTCTGGTCGAGTATGCTCAGAGGAGGGTCGAAGGGTGATAGGCTACTGGCCTATCGTTTGGTGGGCACATTGAGCTAGTTAGATTGGTCATCTCGGCTCTGGCACTCTTCTAGCTCCAGTCTATTCTAGTCTCCATCGCCACCATCCGAAAAGTGGAGAGCATTTGTGCCAACTTCATCTGGAGAGGGGGCATGCATGCGATCTCTTGGGAGCAGCTCTGTCGCCCTCGGAAGGAGGGAGGGGTGGGGCTTAGACCCATGCTGTCTGTCAGGAAGGCCTCTGGTCTGAAGTTGGCATGGAGGTTCATTAAAGGTGGGTCATTATGGGCTAATTGGATGTACAGTCGGTATGTCAAGAGGGGCAACTTTTGGACCTGCTCCCTCAACAACAACCACTCGGTCACTTTCAAGCATATTCTGCGCCACAGAGCTGTACTCAAATCATCCATCAGGAGGACTTTAAGAGATGGAGCTGGGACTGACCTCTGGCGGGATCTATGGCTAGAGCGTCAATCTCTGATTGAGATACTGGGCGACCAGACTCAAAGGGAGGCTGGTAGGGGGTTGACCTGCCAGCATATTATCAAAAATAGAGAGTTGAGACCAAAGGTCAACCGTCATACCGTAGAGCTTGGAGAGGCTATTCGCGTGGTTGCTATTGATCCGATTCAGCCGATAAATAGTTGGACCTGGGATCCGTCGGGAGCTACTGGAGGCAGTGGGGAATTCTGTTTCAATAGCTGCTACAACCTTGTGCACCATTCATCCCCCATTAGCATGGACTATGACTTTATTTGGTGCAAGGGCCTAGCCTGCAAGATGCAGTTGTGCGTCTACCGGTTCGTGCTTGGTCGTCTACTGACGAGGGGCAGACTCATCTCCTTTGGGATCCAATTTTCTAACCCAAAGTGTGTACTGTGTGAAGTGGACAATGAATCTATGAGACACTTGTTCTTTGAGTGTGAGGTGTCCTGGTATATCTGGACCGAGAAGTACCGCAGAGCGCTGGGAGGATGTGACACAGGAAGAGGCCATCATCATCGGGATTCGAGACCGCAGAGGGAGGAGGCATGTTTGGTTCAAGACTGTTAGATTATGGCTTGCAGCCTCCGTTTGGCATGTCTGGAGGGAAAGGAACCGACGCGAAGGGCTTTCCACCCCTCCTATAGACATTCTTCATAATATAGAATTTGATGTAATTGCTATGGCACCCTAAATGGGTGGGAGAATATCCCCGATTGTATGATTGTTGAGTTGATTTTGGAATAAAATTTATCCTTTTTCCTATATATATATATATATATATATATATATATATATATATATATATATATATATATATATATATATATATTTGAAAGATGGTAATTGTGGCGAACGTGTATATATATATATATATATATATATATATATATATATATATATATATATATATATATATATATATATATATATATATATATATATAAAATAAAAAAATAAAAAAAATATATATATATATATATATATATATATATTTGAAAGATGGTAATTATGGCGAACGCTCCCACCGGGTATCAATCTCCTGACCACTTGGGCCGCATGCATCTCTCTTAACCACTAGGCTAGAGGTCATATATATTATATATATATATATATATATATATATATATATATATATATTTGAAAGATGGTAATTGTGGCGAACGCTCCCACCGGGAATCAATCTCCTGACCACTTGGGCCGCATGCATCTCTCTTAACCACTAGGCTAGTATATATATATATATATATATATATATATATATATATATATATATATATATATATATATATATATATATATATATGATGCTAACGGTGTATGGCTCTAGTGGAAGCACAACAAGCATCCGGCCTGGTCGGGGGTGGCGTGTGTCGGGGTACGAGCCTCGGGACCGCTAGCTGTGTGTGTACACACATACACACACACCCCACCACCACCACCAGATGCGCATTCCTTGGGATCAGTACGTATGCGGGCGGGTTAAGTACGTTTATGAACTGTTTCTACTTTCTACCATTCTACCATCATTATATTTTTGTAGCTCCACTTTCATCGCTTTCCTCATAAGAACTGTTTCCACCTGTTGCCATCGTCATCATAGTGTAGTAAACATTACCATCTCCGTGTTCGACTGTTGTTTTAGTTGACACTGTTATAATAGGCTTAGTGTTGCTTTCTCCACTGCGACTATCAATGACCACCAATACAATCATAGTGGTATTCTGTATCGCCTAGAGTTACAACATCTTCTACCAGTGTCACTATAGAGATAGTCATGCCTAGCTCCATTTCCACCACCTTTACATTGGCCATCTTGGAGATATCATAGATTGTAGGTCGAGATCTTGCTACATGATGAGTTTGTTCTTATAGATAGTTGTGGCAACATTTTGGTGCAGTGACGAGGACATTCATGGAGCAGTCATCCCAAAACTTCCGTCAGATTATCACAATATTCACTGGAGGGGAATCTTTCGAAGTCGGGAATATTAATGGGTTATTGATCAATATATTTATATACATTTTAGATTCAGGAATTTGAACTTTGAGTTTATTTTTAGATGCACATATTTTGGTTCATTAATTTTAATAACATATGCACATGGGTTAACATATATGTTACACGTAGACGACACAACACCGTATGGATATAGTGTTTTGGTGTATCCTAATGTGAGTGTCAGGGAGATGTCAATATGTGACTCATAAGTTTTTGACACACATATCACATTTTTTGAGTGGTCGTGCTTCTTTGGTTCGTAATTATGGTGCACTTGTGTAAAACCCATAAATTTGGAGTAGGTTTTTATAATATTTAATTATTTGCTAGTAATTATAAAATAAATAGAATTAGAATTATTATTATTATTATTAGTCAGAAATTGGATTTTTGATTTTTATATGAATTGTTGGTTTGTGTTTTCAGTTTGGACACAAACCCAGCCCTTTCTCTCCCAAGCCCAAACCCCTTTAAAATAAAGAAATAAAGAAAGAAAGAAAGAAAGAAAGAAAGGAACAAACTCACTCACCCGTAACCCCCTCACCAACTCTCCCACTCCCCCCACGTTCTCTCACTCTCCCTAAAATTATCTAAGGGTCCGGCTATACACACCCCAAGACTTGCTAAGGACACCCCATTTCAAAAAAAAAATCCTATTCTACCCTTGCTGCTGAGCACACCCCATACTCCCCTCCCCTTCCTCCCTCCTCTCCCGACCCGCCGCCGCATCCTCTTCCGACCCTCCCCCCCTCTGCCGACCCCCCTGGACCCGCCTCCTCCTCCTCCTCCTCCCCCTCCCCCCGCTTTTCGATTCGCCCTCCGCCTACCATAAACTGATGTTAAAACAAAAAAAATAGGAAATTTTTTGGGTTTATTCACGGGTAGGTTCGATCCTATAGTGCCCCGACCCTATATCGTGTCCCGTACTTTGTCCACGGGGTGCGCGAGAAAGGAACAGTGTCGCTATCGATTCGGTCGGGATCGATCGAGTCGATCGAACGGGAACGGTTGAATTAAGATCCATTCCTCGTTATAGAATGTCTTCTTCGGAACCAAGTCCCATATTTAGTGGGTTGTGCCTTAAGGATTAACTCTGCGGCTGAGTCGGGAGAGACCTCCCGTTGCTCTGCTTTTCACGCCACTTGCGTTGGTTTTGGCTTTGTTTTCTGAATACATTTTCGTGAATGTTTTCGATAGTTTTTATGGCTTGCATTTCGAACTCGCATTTTCTATCGAACTTCTTGAATAATGCAGTGTTCTAATCGGTTGCTTGTGCAATTTTAGGTAATCGCATAGGCGACGTCTAGCACGACCAACAAGTTCTTTCGCTGAAGTAAACTCAAGGTGAGTGGCTGACCGTTCCCTTCTCGACCCCTTCTTAGGTCAATCAATAATGTTGTTGCGAATGAAAGGATAAATGTAAGGCATGAACACGAATGAATGAGCAAGTTTTCAAAGAAAATGTAGTCTCTGTCTTAATAACTAAAAACATGTCTTTGCATGGTCACGGACAACTTGTCGACAAGGTGAGCGTTTCCCCGCACGGCAACCCTAGGCCACGGGACCGTTGCGGCCGAAAAAGGAAACAAGTAATTAGCTGTGCTGGGCTCGGGTTAGGCGAGGACTTGCAGCGGGGCTCCCTACTCGCGCTGAAAGGACCCCGTCTAACAAAAGCTAGAGGAGTCCACGATGGCTCTGGGAGCCAGTGACCAACCACACGAAATATTACACTTGGTATTAAAATGATAACAATTAACAGGGAAGAATATGGTAAGTTTCATAAGACACGGCGCGGTCCATCGTGGGTAAGCTCCACGTACTTTACATTATGCTTGTCATATGCTTGTTGAAATTTATTAGGATGGTTAGAAACATTCATGAACTAAGTCATATAAACTCTTCAACCAAATGAGAGCTTGGAACTTAAATAGCCACGCACCAGTACAAAGTGTAATGTACTGATCCTCGCTCTCCACGCAGGTACCCCAAATCCCGAAGGGCGTACCACTTAAATCTCAAGGCGGCATGGACACTTTTGAAGCCTCGTCCGTGTAAAGGCTTTGTTTCTGAATTCCTTTTGAAGACTCCGCACTCAGTTCAAAAGAAGACAAATGGCGACTCGGCTTCCCTCGATCGCAGGTGGAAAGTGTAACTATTTTGCTTGTAAAAAGGGATGTAATGTATGGAACGACTATCTCATCAGCGTTCATTTTGTAAGTCGAGTCATGTTGTAGCCCACGCAGCAATGATTGTAATAGAGTCAATGTAATGAAGTTTTATTATCAATGAAAAGTCTACTTCTATTTCAATGTGTCAATCAATTTCTCTGCGTACTCTAACTTGATATTGTGTTTCGGATAACCTTATGACTATGCTTTGTGCGATCGCAACTTAGGTTCGCACGGCATCACGCCCGGGGGACGACTATCGATTCTGCGGAATCGGGATGTGACATAATGGTATCAGAGCACGGCTTTACATCCTTTGGCCTCACGTCTAGAGTTTAAAACCTTTGACCTCGCATCGATGAGATAAGTTGTTCCATACAATAAGTCTGTAATAATTTGAGACTGATGCGTTTGCCTTCGTATCGCAAAAGTGCCGGAAACCACGGCCAGGCAAGAGCAGAGCGCTTCTAGCGGCTCTAGTATTTCGCGTCGTTCGCGGGCTGGACCTTCTAACGATACCATCGAAAGGATGCTGCACATGATGGAGGCACAGCGGAACCAGTCCGAGAACCGACATCAACAGACAGAGGAACGACAGGCCCAGTTCGAAGCTCGCTTCGACGTACATGCTCAACTTCAACAAAAGCAGCTGGATACCCTGCAGCAGATCGTCCAGACAATTGTGGCCAACAAAAATTCTGCGACTGCGCCTACCGTCACCACGCCTACTGTCACCGTGCTGGCGATCCAACACATTGAAGTCGACACGGAGAAGCCCGAGCGTCAACCTGCGGCACCGAAAAAGTACAACTTTGAAGTGTCAGAATTCAAGAAAGTGTGCCGTACTTCCTTCAGCGGCACCGAAGGCCCTTCTATGGCGATCGACTGGTTGGAAGAGCTGGAAGATCACTTCGAGCTCCTCGGCATTGAAGAATCAAAGCAAGTCGCCTGCGCACAACTTCAACTACGGTTGAACGCGCACGACTGGTGGGCCGTGCACAAGCGAGTAATCCGACGCGACAACAACACAACGTCGATCTCTTGGGCCACGTTCCGCAAAGCTTTTGAAGTCGAGTACCTTCCGTCAGCCATTCGCCAAGCAAAGAAAAATGAGTTCATGCAATTGAAGCAAGGGAATTGGATAGTAGAAGAGTATGCCGCAGAATTCAACAAGTTGTCCAAGTTTGCTAGTGCATTTCTGCCTACAGAAGAGTGACGTGTGCGACGGTTCGAAGTGGGTCTGCGATACTCTATCGGTGCGCATGTCGGGGTTTCGAAGTACAAGATCGTGGGCGAGGCTCTGAATCACGCTCTCCACCTTGAGAGCCTGCCTCCTTCCGGTGCTGACGATGTTTTGTGCCACTCCAATCACAAATGTCCTACCTATACGGAAGGCAACAACTACGTGTCAAAGCATCCAAATAACGGCGGCTGCAAGGGTCAGAAAGCGATACCTCAGTGCACCAATTGCGGGCGAGTTGGACACCATGCCAGCCACTGCTTTTCCCGTAATATGGAATGTTTCGCTTGCGGACAGAAGGGTCACAGGGCTCAAAACTGCCCAAGCTTTCGTCATATTCGTAATGCCCCACCACAACAAAACCGTCAAGAAAATCGAGGACAGGCGCCCCGACCTCCTTCGCCCACTCAACCCGTACAGCAAAATGGCCAAGACCGTCGCCCCAATACTCAGGACCGCGTCTATGCCATGACTCGAGACGAAGCGCTGGCATCAGATACAGTAGTGTCAGGTATACTAAATTTTAATAATGTGCCTGCTCGTGTGTTATTTGATTCAGGCGCTTCGTATAGTTTTATATCGGCGGACTTTGCCGTCGAGCACAAATTTCCTATAATATCATTAGATCTCGACCTTAGGTTAAGTACACCTTCGGGCACACCACTACTCACAAATTTAGCCTGTGGCGACGGGATCATCTGTATTGGGGGTAAGAAGATCGATCTTGATGTGATAGTCCTAGATATGAAAGACTTCGACATCATACTGGGTATAGATTGGCTTGGTCCTTGCAACGCTACTATTGATTACGCAGGAAAGAAGGTCACCTTCCGCATACCTGGAGTGTCTAAATTCTGCTATACGTGTGGTGAAGCACCGCCAGCCTGTATGGTGATCTCGGTAATTTCTGCTCGGAAGCTGCTTTATTCTGGGTGCGAAGGCTACTTAGCGTCCATTTGTGACATGAGACAGGATGATGCAAACGCGGGTGAGACTGACGTTGTGGCAGAATTCCCAGACGTGTTCCCGGACGAGCTACCCGGCATGCCGCCCGATCGAGAAATAGAGTTTACCATCGACTCATTCCCCGACACCCGGCCGATCTCGAAAGCTCCGTACTGAATGGCCCCTGCAGAATTGAAGGAATTGAAGGCACAACTTCAGGAGTTACTCGACAGAGGGTTTATCAGTCCGAGTGTCTCGCCGTAGGGTGCGCCCGTGCTATTCGTGAAGAAGAAGGATGGATCGATGCGACTCTGTATCGACTATCAGGAATTGAATAGAGCCACCGTCCGAAACAAATATCCCCTGTCCCGTATCGACGACTTATTCGACCAGCTCCAAGGTGCAATGGTATTTTCGAAGATTGATCTGCGAACGGGTTATCACCAACTCAAGGTCAAGCCAGATGACGTGCCGAAGTCCGCCTTCTGCACTCGTTACGGCCACTACGAGTTCTTGGTAATGTCGTTCGGTCTGACAAATGCCTCTGCCGTCTTCATGGATCTAATGAATCGGGTGTTCCGTTCGTTCGTTGACAAGTTCATAGTAGTCTTCATCGACGACATCCTCGTCTACTAAAAGATCGCGCGTAACATGCTGAGAATCTGCGGACGGTACTCCAAACCCTTCGAGAGAATCAGTTGTATACGAAGATGAGCAAGTGCGCATTCTGGCTGAACAGCATCTCATTCCTTGGGTACATCATCTCCGTCGCGGGTATTGCAATCGGCCCAAAGAAAGTTGAGGTAGTCGCTGATTGGAGACGGCCCGTATCAGTTAGCGAAATTCGAAGCTTCCTAGGGTTGGCGGGATACTACCGACGCTTCGTGGAGGACTTCACGAAGATTACATCGTCGTTGACTCGCCTCACCCAGAAAGGAGTCGCGTTTGAGTGGTCAGACGACTGTGAAGCTTCCTCCCAAGAGCTCAAACAATGGCTCGTTTTGGCCCCAATACTTGTAGTTCCTGAAGGGACGGAGGAATTTTAAATCTTCAGCGATGCTTCTTGCCAGGGCTTGGGGTGTGTGCTCATGCAGCGGGATAAGGTAATATCTTTTGCTTTTCGACAGTTGAAGTCGCACAAGAAGAACGATCCCACGCACGACCTAGAATTAGTGGCAATTGTGTTTGCATTGAAAATGTGGCGTCACTATCTCTATGGCGTGGCGTACAGGATTTATACGGACCACAAAAGCCTCAAGTATCTCTTCACCCAGAAAGAATTGAATTTACGGCAGAGGCGATGGCTCGAGCTGATCAAAGACTATGACTTATCAATCGACTACACGTCGGGCAAGAAAAATGTTGTAGCGGATACGCTGAGCCGAAAATACATAGCTTCGTTATGCATCAACGATCGACTGTTACGTGACTTTGAAGGAATGGGCATTGAACTCCGAGTTCATTTCAGAGACGTAAAACTGGCGCAACTACGGGTAGAACTGAGCCTACTGGAGAGGATCAAGTCTGCACAGAAGGACGACCCATACCTGGAGAAGATACGGAAGCTGATATTGACAGGGAAATCGTCAGACTTTGCAAAGGACGAGTCAGAAGTGATGCGAGTGAAGGGACGGCTATGCATTCAGGATGATGCAGAACTTAGAAAGGAGATAATGTCAGAGGCACATTATGCAAAATATTCTTTGCATCCTGGTAGCACCAAGATGTATAAGGACGTCCGCGTTGTCTTTTGGTGGCACGGCATAAAGAGGGACGTAGCACTCTTTGTGTCAAAATGTATGGCATGTCAGAAAGTCAAAGCCGAGCACCAGCGACCGGGCGGGGAGATGCAGAACCTTGCCATTCTATAGTGGAAATGGGATCACGTCACTATGGACTTCGTTGTTGGCTTGCCGAGGATGCCGTGGGGAAACGATGCCGTCTGGGTCATCGTCGATCGACTAACCAAGTCAGCACACTTTATCGCCATCAAAGTTACTTGGAGCGTCGACCGCCTTGCTCAGATATACCTTGATGAAATAGTTCGGCTGCACGGGATCCCAATATCTATTGTCTCTGATCAGGATGGACGGTTCGTAGCGTACTTTTGGAGTAGTCTACATTCAGCGTTGGGGACCAAGTTGAAGTTTAGCTCAGCTTATCATCCTCAGACTGACGGCCAAACAGAGCGGGTGAACCAAATTCTCGAAGACATGTTACGGCTCTGTACGATCGACTTGAAGTCAAGTTGGGACGTTCATCTACCGCTGGCCGAGTTTGCATACAACAACAGCTATCAGTCCAACATCCAAATGGCGCCGTATGAAGCTTTGTACGGCCGGAAGTGCAGATTGCCCATTTGCTGGGATGAAGTCGGGGAACGGCAGATACTTGGTCCGGAGCTGGTAGAGCAGACGGTGCAGAAGGTCAAGTTGATACTGGAGAGATTGAAGATAGCACAAAGCCGGCAGAAGAGTTATGCCGACACGCACCGACGCCCCCTCGAGTTCTCAGAAGGCGACCATGTGTTCCTAAAAGTAGCGCCCATGCGTGGAGTTTCCAGGTTCGGTACGAAGGGGAAATTGAGCCCAAGATTTGTTGGTCCGTTCGAGATATTGAGGCAAGTCACCCCGGTAGCTTACTAAATCGCCTTGCCGCCTACATTGTAAGAGGTACACGACGTCTTCCACGTATCGTAATTGCGAAAGTACGTGCACAATCCGAGCCATGTGGTGGATTTAAGTAAGCTGGACCTGAAGGCGGACTTGACATATGTCGAAGAGTCGATGCAAATCTTGGAGCACAAGGATAAACTTCTTCGCAACCGTGTTATTCCTCTCGTCCGCGTCCTCTAGAGAAACCATTCAGTCGAAGAGTCGACGTGGGAGCTTGAGTCAAAAATAAAAGAAAAATTCCCTTTATTGTTCTCGTAGAGGTAGGTTCTATTATTAAGTTTTGAGGATAAAACTTTTTCTTTGTTGGTTATGATATAGTGCTCCGTCCCTACATCGTGCCCCGTACTTCATCCACGGGGTACACGAGAAAGGAACACTGTCGCTATCGATTCGGTCGGGACCGATAGGTCAGGATCGATCGAGTCGATCGAACGGGAACGGTTGAATTAAGATCCATTCCTCGTTATGGAATGACTTCTTCGGAACCAAGTCCCATATTCAGCGGGTTGCGCCTCAAGGATTGACTCTGCGGCTGAGTCGGGAGAGACCTCCCGTTGCTCTACTTTTCACGCCGCTTGCGTTGGTTTTGGCTTTATTTTTTGAATGCGTTTTCGTAAATGTTTTCGATGGTTCTCATGGCTTGCATTTCGAACTCGTATTTCCTATCGAACTTCTTGAATAATACAGTGTCCTAATCGGTTGCTTGTGCGATTTCAGGTAATCGCGTAGGCGACGTCTAGCGCGACCAACAAGTTCTCTCGCCTGAAGTAAACTCAAGGTGAGTGTCTGACCTTTCCTTTCTCGACCCCTTCTTAGGTCAATCAATAATGTTATTGTGAATGAAAGGATAAATGTAAGGCACGAACACGAATGAATGAGCAAGTTTTCAAAGAAAATGTAGGCTATGTCTTAATAACTAAAAATATATTTTTACACGGTTACAGACAACTTGTCGACAAGGTGAGCGTTTCTCCGCACGGCAACCCGAGGCCACGGGACCATTGCGGCCGAAAAAGGAAACAAGTAATTAGCTGTGCTGGGCACGAGTTAGGCGAGGACTTGCAGCGGGGCTCGCTACTCGTGCTGAAAGGACCCCGTCTAACAAAATCTAGAGGAGTCCACGATGGCTCTGGGAGCCAGTGACCAACCACACAAAATATTGCACTTGGTATAAAAATAATAACAATTGACAGGGAAGAACATGGTAAGTTTCATAAGGCGCGATACGGTCCGCCGTGGGTAAGATCTACGTACTTTACATTATGCTTGTCATATGCTTGTTGAAATTTATTAGGATGGTTAGAAACATTCATGAACTAAGTCATATAAACTCTTCAACCAAATGAGAGCTTGGAACTTAAATAGCCACGCACCAGTACAAAGTGTAATATACTAATCCTCGCTCTCCATGCAGGTACCCCGAATCCTGAAGGGCGTGCCACTTAAATCTCAAGACGGCGTGGACACTTTTGAAGCCTCGTCCGTGTAAAGGCTTTATTTCTGAATTCTTTTCGAAGACTCCACACTCAGTACAAAGGAAGACAAATGGCGACTCGGCTTCCCTCAATCGCAGGTGGAAAGTGTAACTATTTTGCTTATAAAAAGGGATGTAATGTATGGAACGACTATGTCATCCGCGTTCATTTTGTAAGTCGAGTCATGTTGTTGCCCGTGCGACAATGATTGTAATGGAGTCAATGTAATGAAGTTTTATTATCAATGAAAAGTCTACTTCTATTTCAATGTGTCAATCAATTTCTCTGCATACTCTAACTTGATGTTGTGTTTCGGATAACCTTACGACTACGCCTTGTGCGATCACAACTTAGGTTCGTACGGCATCACGCCCGGGGGACGACTATCGATTCTGCGGAATCGGAGCGTAATAGATCCTTGTTTGTCGAACTCACAGATGAATGTTCGACCCACGACAGTCGAACTATAGTGTGTAAGTTCGACCAGAATATGTCGAACAGAAGATGGCATGTTCGATTAGAATATGTTCGATCAGTGTTTGTCGAACATAAGAAGACACGTTCGACCAGTATTTGTCGAACAGAAGAAGACATGTTCGACCAATACTTGTCGAACAGACTATTATCCGTTCGACAAGTATTTGTCGTGCTTGTCGCAGAATTTTTTTTTGTGGGGTATTCTTAGAAAGTCTTGGGGGTATATTGGTCTTTTAATATAATATTTAAGTTATGTGGGGTGTCCTTAGCAAGTCTTGGGGTGTGTATAGCCGGACCCATCCTCTAAACCACCATCACCACCACTTTGTTTTCATAAAGCTAACTCTTTCTTTCTCTCTCCCAACTTCTAAAATCACATCACCCCATCCCTTCTCTTCCATTCCTCTTCAAAACCCTCTGGCCAACCCCAGTCTTCGCGGCTCTTCCTGCGACCCCCTTCCGACGCCCCCGCGGCGGCCCCCCTTTCGACCGCCCTCCGCGGCTAGCCTCGACCGCCGGAGTCCTCGCCTCCCCGGCTGCGACCGCCCTGGCAAGTGCCTCCGTGCGCCCTCTTCTTGGCTACGCCCCACCGGCGCACGACCACTTCATAGATCCGACCAGTTTCGGTGCCATCTTACATGCCCGAGCCACCGGCCCATCTCCCAGCGCCTCTGTGTCGGTCCTGCTGTTCGTGTGCCACCGTACGATTATGCCTGATCTGCGACGCTCCTCCCTCAACCACCCCTGGACGCCATCGTTCCCGTCCAGACGCGCTCTGAGACTCTCGAGCCAGTGACGACGCTCCGCGGAGTCGATCCGAGTCTGAGGCCACCCTTCAGATTTCGTCATCAACTTTCGGCATAATCCCTATCCGAATAGTCGTAGCATCTCGTAGCGTAGTCTGTGATGACTGGTCTCGATACCGTTATGGGATTCAAATTTTGATGTTGCTTGTGCGTGGATACGTGGAACGATCGCTAGATCGTTGTTACGATTCGTCCTCGGAACATTATTATGTTAGAATCAGTTTTGTAGTCCGATTCCAGACTCGAGTTTTGATCCTGTTGTGTTTGGGAGTTATTATGTGAAGTTGGCTGGGCTTCGAAAAAATTCGTGAAGTTGTTTTCTGTGTAGTTTGCAGTTTGCTGGGCTAAAATTTGGAAAATTTGTGTTTGTTAGAATTAGTTTTATAATTCTGTTATTATATGTGTGGTTTTTATACATGTATAGATTTATAGATATGTTTAAAATGGAGGATTGTGCTCTTTTCTTTAATTATAAATATATGTGTTATATTAAGTTTGTTGTTTAGTTCTGTATATATATATTTTTATAGCAATTGTATATATAACACACACACACACACACACACACATATATATATATATATATATATATATATATATATATATATATATATATATATATATATATATATATATATATATATATATATATAAATAATATATATATATATATATATATATATATATATATATATATATGAAAAAAAATGTATATATATATATATATATATATACATTTTTTTCATATATATATATATATATATATATATATATTTGAGAGTAAGAAGACTCGATGCCCAGTCCTTCCTTGTTCCCAGTGCTCCGTTCCTCCTCTCCTCGGCCGGCTTAGGCCGGCCGCCCTTCCTCCCCTCCCCCCCCGGTCCCTTCCCCCTCCCTGTCCCTCCCAGGTTTCTCCGCCATTTCTGAGCCGGCCATCTTCGCTTGGTCTCGATGTCGACCCCCTGGCCTCCCGAAGCGTTGGCCCTGCTCAGCCAGCTCCTCCCTGCCGCCCTCCACGCCCACTCCCTTTCTTATCCCCCGATCCCCCCGAGCTTCCCCTTTCCCCAGGTCGGTTACCCCACCGCGTCGTTCGGCCGTCCAGTTCTCCATTCCTCCCCTTCGACCGGGAGGAACTCTCTCCTCCACCTCTCGTCGGGAGTGACAGTCGGTCCTCCGGCTCCCTCCGCCCAGGTCGGAAGCTCAGGCCCTCTCAGCTTCCTAGCACCTCCTCTCCCTGATCCTGCCAACTTCCAATTTTCGAACAGCACCATCCCTCCCTCGGGTGGAGAGCCCCTCTGCGGTGCAGGTCTCGGGCCCCCCACTTTTTGGCCCCTCGGGAACGCCAATTTTGGTGCCCATCTCGAGGAGGACCATACTTTTTACGCTACTAGCTCTTCGCATAATCCTCCACTTTTCCTATCCTCTTCTGGTGGGACCCAGCTGGATAGGCCCGCTTTACGCTCATCCCTCATCTCGCAACGTCAGCCAAGCTATTTGAGCCCCTCTCTTATGCAGCTCCAGCAGCCTGCTAGCGTAATTCGAGGCCCTCATCCCCTGGCGTATTCCTCTCCCGCTCTCAATGGTGGGACCACCCTGTCCCCTTCCTTTCCCACTCCTCTTTACGCCCAGGCGTTGTCAGGCCTTCCTATCCACGCTGACACCTCACTCCCCATCAGTTCTTCGATCCCTGCCCCCCCATCCCAGTCCTTTACGCTCAACAACCCTCCCCCTCCCCTCTGCTCTTTTCCCCAACCCCCTTCGGCCAACCCCGTGTTCCCCCAGCCCTCAACATCTGCCCTCAGCTCAGCTCCACCTCCCGTGGCGTTGTCCCCCGGCACGGCGCCCTTGGCGTCCATCATCGCCTCTGGGTTCGCCGATCCCGTGCCATCTCCTGTGGCAGCTCTGAGTGCTCCCCCTGTCCCCTCTCAGGCGACGGCCGCCTCGCCGCAGGACCCCACCCTTTTCCCTTGCGGCAGAACGGATACCGCTGTCGCCCCCCTCGCCGCCCCTCTACCCCTATCCCTCAGGCGGGACCCCTACGGTCCTCTCCAAGTCCCTATCCCCAGCACCAGCCTCAACCATCCCCAGAGTAGCTCTCCGCAATCCCATTCTGTTCCCTCGGGGCCCACATCTCCCGGACCGCCACAGCCTTCCTACGCAGCAATGCTGCGCCCGTATCTTGACCCCTCGAAAGGCATTCTGCTCCCAGACGTCCATCTTTTGGATATTGCATATTCTCAGGAATTCACGATTCCAGTCGTCCCCTTCACCGACATGGAACTGACTAAGCTGTCAGCGTCATTCCTCCACACGTTCATTCTGAAATTTTCTACCGGATGCCCTAAATTATCCAGAGTGCAGGAGGCGATCGCCAAGTGGAATCTCGCAACTGACTATCGAGTAGCCTCCCTCGATCCCAGACACATTCTTCTACACCTTCCATCCGAACGCGATCACAGGACAGTGTGGTCCAAGGGCACTTGCAGGGTCGACACCCACCAGATGAAGATTATCAAGTGGTCCCCAGGATTCAACACCAAAGAAGACTCAGCAACAGTCGTAGCATGGGTTACCCTGCCTAACCTCCCCCTCATTTGCTTTATCCCAGCGGCTCTAAGGCGAATTGCCAACTCCTTCGGGACATATATGGCAACGACGCCTGAGACCAGTAACCTCACCAAAGCCCACTACGCCAAAATCTGCGTAGAACTGGATCTCACAGCAGAACTACCCAACTTCATTACCATCGAACTAGGCAACCAAACCCACACCCAACAAATCCTCTATGACAACCACATATTGTTCTGCAACCACATATTGTTCTGCAACCACTGCCATTTAAAAGGCCACCTGCCTAAGTATTGCCACCGTCTTCACCCGGATCTCAAGAAGAAGCCATCCCGGAAAGACAACGAGCAACCAGAAGGAAGGTCTCACAAGCCACCCCTTCTACCACTTTCGAATTCCCATACTCGATTCGGATCCAGTGACGGAAAGTCAAACTCCAGCGAACCACCGAGCAGAGCCCTGATCCCCTTCATTCCCCAACCCATCGCGCTCTCCAACCAATTCGACATTCTTGAATCGGCAGACTCGGAGACGGGTAGCCCTCTAGAAGGCTCTGGCCTTCCCGAGCAAACGCCTTTCACCCACAAGACGTCTAGGGAGGAGGAAACTACTGACTCAGGTATAGCAGAGCAACATCACTCCATCAATGGCCATGGGGAAGACACCCAGGCAACCCTCCCTCCATCAATGATGTCCATCAACCCATCAACGTAGACCCAGTCGAAGACGCCCTAGCCATCCTTGGGCCCGACCAAGTGAAGAGAGGCCTGCAAGTCCAAGCCGCAGGATTCCCCCTCCAGCAATTATTGATCGTGAGCACGCACGATTCCCTGTCTATCCCCATGGAAGATCTTTCCGTAGACTCTGCTGGAGATCTGATAGACCCCCCTCGGGTACGCAAGAGCAGCATAACTGCAATCCACCCACCTCATCGAAAGCGGAAGCTTCGAACTCCCATCGGAGACAGTCTGGCCCTGACGAAACCGCTACCATCCAAACCAGATCCGCTGCAAGGCGGAACAAAAAATCTTCCCATAATCTCATAAATGGTTAACATCCTATCTTAGAATGTTAGAGGTCTGGCAAACAAACCTACATTAAAAAGAATTTTCACTCTTCGGAAAATTCACAAGATTGACATCCTCATCATCATCGAACCAAAAATCCCCCCCAAACGAATAAACTCTATCCAAATGGCTCTGGGCCTTCCCTCGGCCATTGCAGGCCGGCATGATATTTGGATCCTCGGCACGAAGGATGTTAAGTTCGGAATCATCCAAGACTCGCAGCAAAACCTTTCTTGCTGGGTCACTCACCCCTCTCTTCCGGAGCGTGCCATCCTTTCAGCGGTCCACGGCAGTTGCATCATTGCTGAACGGAAACGCCTCTGGAACGACCTTCTCGACACCCACCTCCACAGCACCAATTCCCCTTGGCTTTGCATAGGGGACTTCAACGCTATCACCCGCAGAGAAGAGAAGATCGGAGGCCGACCCCCACCCTTATCTGCCATGCAAGACTTTAACAACTTCATATTCAACGCTCATCTCACCCCTCTGCAGTTCAACGGCAGCGAATTCACCTGGTGTAACATGCAGGATGGCAACCGCCGTCAATATTCCCGTCTGGACAGAGCCCTCACTAACGTGCGCTGGCACGGTATGGGGATCAGTTCTACCCTGTCCTACCTCAACTCCACAGAATCCGACAACGCCCCAATACTAGTAAAAATAAAAAACATTACCTATTCACCCAAAAAGAACTTTCAGTTCCTAGACTTCTGGACTGATCACCCACAATTTTTGGGCATCGTTGCAGAAGCATGGAACGGCCATGATTCCCCCAATCCCCTCATTAGGGTCAGCAACAAGCTCAAAGCCACCAGGAAAGCTCTCTCCGATTGGAGCAAACACGCCTTCAGGGACATCTTTCAAGCGATGCGGGTTACTGAGGATGACGTCACCCGAGCAGAAGCTATATTCTTATCTGATCGATCCCTGCGGCCAGGAGAGCCCTGAACCTAACCAAGGCGATGCTCAAATTCAGGCTCAAAGTAGAGACAGACTTCTGGAAGCAGACTAGACTGAAATGGGACAGTAACGGGGACAAAAACTCAAAATATTTCCACACATGCGTCAATGGCAGGAGACACAAACTATCGATTCATCATACCTCAGACGAGAACGGGAACATTATAACAGATTATAAGGGTATCCAAGCGGCGGCCGCCGAATACTACGCCAAATTATTCACCAAGGAGACGGTCCACAAAGACACATCCTTCCTTGACCAAATTTCTACCATCATTAACGACATCGACAATGCGAGGTTGGAGCGCCCCCCTGACCGAACAGGAAGTGAAAGACGCGGTGTGGGCACTGAATGAGCACAGTGCCCCAGGCCCAGACGGCTTTTCTGGCGTCTTCTTTCGCACATGTTGGGACATCATCAAACGGGACATCACCGAAGCGGCTATTGCTTTCCTCGAAGGAGCTACTTACCCCAAAGCCTTCTCGAGCGCCAATCTTATCCTCATCCCGAAAAAAGATAACCCTAATTCATTTCGCGACTTCCGACCCATCAGTCTTTGCACTTTCACCAACAAAATTATATCCAAGATCATCGCCACTAGGATGGCAGACACTCTCCCCAAAATCATATCAGAGGAGCAAAGCGGGTTCATTCGTGGAAGGAACATCCAGGACAATATATTATGCTGGCCCAAGAGCTTATCACCTGCGTGAAATTTCCTGCTAGAGGGGGCAACATTGCCATCAAAATTGATATGGAAAAGCTTACGACAGACTCGATTGGCAATTCATGATCTGGGTCTTTAGAGCTTTCGGATTTTCGGAAAACTGGACCAACATCGTGTGGAGATCCGTCAGCAACTCATGGTTCTCCACAGTTATCAACGGCCAATCAGAGGGCTTCTTCAAGTCTAGCCAAGGGGTCAGACAGGGCGACCCTCTATCGTCCACGGTCTTCATTATTACAGCCGACGCCCTGAGCAGAAACCTCAACAACATGGTTAGAATCCCTAATTTCCAGTACTATCACACATCCAGTGGATGCCCCACCATCACCCACCTGGCCTTTGTCGACGATTTACTCATCTTCTCATCCGGGGATGTCGGATCAATGGAGGTCATTCATAACACCCTACAGAGGTACTCAAGATGCTCAGGCCAGAAGATCAATCAATCCAAGAGCATCATCTACGCCCATCATAGCATTAATACTAAGAATACTGCCAGACTATCCAATCTAACTTCCTTCACGGTGGCGCACCCTCCTTTCAACTATCTCGGTTGCCCCCTTGTGTATGGGAAATCTAACGCCGGCATATTTGAGTACTTGATCACCAAAATCAGGAACAAAATTGAAGGATGGCATAACGCCACCCTATCCCCAGGCGGCAAGATAATTCTCATCAAACATGTGCTCAACTCCATCACCATCCACACCATAGCGGCATGCTCCCCGACTAAAAAGGTCATCGCGTCGATTAAGCAGATCTTTTGTAACTTCTTCTGGGGTCACAACAAAGGGCTAGACAAACACCACTGGGCCAGCTGGGATGCCATGGCCATACCGACTGAGAACGGAGGGCTTGGCTTCACCAAACTCAATCACATCGTCAAAGCTTTCTCGATGAAACTGTGGTAGAAATTACGCACGAGCAAAAACCTATGGACCAAGTTCATGAAGGCCAGGTACTTCAAACACATACACCCAGCGATGGCCAGAGCCAACAGAAGATCCTCTGCGGCTTGGCGGCGCATTCTACGAGGCCGTAAATTGGCCGAGCCAGTGATTAGACTTCATCTGGGTGATGGCGAGGCGAATCCCTTCCTGGAGCGTTGGATCGGCGACAGCCTTATCTCGAACATTACAGTGATCCCAGCAATAGCAGGATCAGAGACCTGTGGAACCCCACTAACAACGAATGGAACTGGGATCAGATTCGTGTTTGGTCCGGTAACGAAACGATCGACAGCATCCGTCAGCACAGACTTATCCTTGGGTCCGACGCTGACGAGCTGAGGTGGTCGCTGGAGGCTTTCGGGGCATTCTCAGTAAAATCGATGAGAATCGCGATCCAAGGGCCTGGCCAGCCGCATTTCATTGCACGAGATTGGCATTCTTGTATCCCCAAGAAGTGGTCCTTGTAGGACCGTTGAGCACCTCTAGAGGAGGGGTGAATAGAGTGTGTGTGTGCAGCGGAAAATAATCACCAATTAAAAATTAAACTTTGGCAGAGATATAAGAGATAGTAAATAAAAATAGAGAATTGTCACGACCCGCTCCCACTGTGAGGGTACGAGAACGTAACAACGCCCAGCCTACGTCGCAGTGTCGACGGTAGAACGCTGTCCTAGGTCAACATACATCTAACAATATTTATCTAAACAGTTTATACTACCATAATGGGGGTGACATAGCAGTAATAAACTCAATCACAACTAAGGAAAAGATAGCACGATATGAAATAGAACTCAAGGAAACAAATAGATGAAAATTAGTCTAAGATAATCCCAGCAAAAATCCAGAAGTACATGGTCTCAGATACAGAAAGAAAGAATATACATCTCTGAACTCAGAATAAAGTCTAGCTAAACATGCCTCAAGGCTACATAAAAGAAACTAAGCCTCACTAATCTAATCTAGGCAAACTGGGTGATATCCTCAGCTAGAGCTGGGTCCTCCTGAGGGTCCAGCTCATAGGTGTCATCTAAGGCTGCCCCGTAGTAAGTATCCAGACCAGCCTCCTCCTCGTCCTCTGTAATATTTTCAACAGGTCCAGTCAGGACAGGAGCGAGCACAATACATCTCATACAGTTCATATCAGGTCAGGAAATATAAAGCAGGCAATAGAATAAAATACATGAAATGCTGTAGGAAGATGTACATGAAAACAGGAGAGATATTTGATAACTGGAAATATATATACATGATAAGTAAGAACTGTAAGTGACTAGTGATTTAGAGTACGAGATGGCATGTAATTGGCTTAGGTTGTACATGATAGAACATGGAAGTAACAGAGTGTACATGATGGGTAAATCACATGACCATTTATACTCACCCCTACCCACAATCAATACACAAGGATCTATTCAAGTTACGTTACGGACATGATGTTTTGGTTATACAAGAGACACATGGGCAAATCATGAGCGTACATGAAAGAACATGAGAGTACATGAACGTACATGTAAGAACATGAGAGAACATGAGTGTACATGAATAACGCAGAAGCAAGGAATACATGATGTACATGAAACACATGTCATAAAGTATCCGATGCGCCCGCTAAGGGGGATAACATCCCAAGAAGAGATCCATATAGTACCAATCCGTGATGATAACGTGACAGCATCAAGTAAAAGTAATCTAGAGCGAGAATATAAGTCGTGACAAGTATGAAACGATCAGAGAATGTACTCGCCTGGTATCTGAGTGTCCGATATGAAAGTACTGTCCGAGGAGTGGTGTCTGGCTCCTATTCAGAACAGCACAAGTCACAACAAGTCCAGAATAGTAAAATAAAGCCCTATTATGCATTCTACATGATTCTAGGTCAATCTAGGCCAAAGTCAACTCTTGGTCAACTCTGGTCAACCCTAGAAGTCAAACTAGGTCATCCAGGTCTAAACTAGGCTATCAAGTCTAAACTAGTCTATACTAGGTCTAATAAAGCTATACTAGGTTAATCAAGACTAATCTAGGCAATGCCATGCCAAGCCTATCAACACACAACTCTACACAAGGTTATCTAGCCTATAGCCTACTAGACACATCTACCAAGATATCTTCTATAGCTAATCAATACACAAATGGTATATATACATATATATTCTAATAAAATATACCCATATCCTATCTATACATATCACCACACAACCATATATAACATCTAGGCCTACACATGGAAATCACATAGAAAATATATATATATATAGCTACCTAGGTACACCACACATATCATCATATATATGTGATTCCTATATATGTGTATCCACATATATCCATAATACATTGTATATATATTTGGGTATATATATACCTATACATTACACACACATACACATCTAGATTTCATACACAATATATATATACATATAGTTCAACATACATATATATAGGCAACATTACCTATATTATATATGTATACACATTATACACATAAACTTAACTATATGAGACTAGGAACCTATAGAGAGAATGAGAGAGAGAGGGCCTGTGTGTTAACATGATATGGTGTGTGCGTGTATAGGCAGGGATTATATATTTACAGAAAATACAAAACAGTGAAGGGGCAGTGTATAAGCTGCTGTGGGTGTGTGTGTGTATATGAAAGGAAGAGGGGAGGACAGTATGTGTCATGTGAGGGAGGAAATGTAGGAGTGATGAACATATGTGTGTGTGTACATGTGAGACAAAATCAGTGAATTGTGAGAAGAATGAGGGGAACCAATTCAATACCCCAACCACTGCTCCTGGGGACTGAAATCAGTCCCAGGTTCAGTCCTACAGTGCAGTCCCTAACCAATGCATAACTCATTGAAGCATTTCCAGATTTCCACACCAAAACTAACTCAGTAAAAATATTTAAAGGGAAGTGAAATGTAACATCAAAATAGGAAAAACAGGGACTTATTCTCAGGTTGAAGAACTAATCTCAGTTTTATGACAGTTAAGAGCAAAAATTCACATCCATACCAGTTTTTAGTTTGTAAAGAAACCCAAGCTCAGGTATTACATACATATACAACTTAAATTCAGTTTACAGTGATTCAAACTCAGTTTAACCACAAACCCAGGTTCTATTATCAACTGAACAACATACATTCAAAAGGAAGAAAGGAAATCAGTTCTTAACAGAACAAATTCCCAGGTTCCTGTGTGTGGGCTTGTGTGTGATACTAAGGGGATTCCTGAAAAACCAGTTGACAGTATATGGTTAAGGGTGTGTCATGGGTTAAACTCAGGTTCTAAACCACAGGGTAAACAAAGGAATAGGCAAGGGAAATCAAATACCCCAACTGTCCAGACCATGACAGTTCAGGCCACCACAATCAAGCCCCCATTCAATGCATTACACCACCAATCACCCAACAAACTTAACCACAGTTAGTATACATAGAGAAGAACATGTTTAGGATTTAAAACTCAGCATTAAACATCATTCTAGAGGCTAAAATCAATAGACAAAAATCATATATGAAATCTGGGCAAAACTGGAAGCTGAACATTACTCAGAAATTTCTATCTTGACAAAACACATTGAAAAATATACTAAAATAACAATTGGAAGGTTGGTAAATAAAGAACCCCATGTGCACAAACCCCACACATCCATTTCGTGTCCCCCAAGGCCGGACACGGCGTCTCCAATGCAAAGAACACAAAACCAATACACACAGTGCACTGTCAGTGCACTGTCTCGTGCACACGTGCACTCGTGTCGTGTGCACGACACAGGACACCACAGTGTCTCGTGCTTGTGTCAACAGGTACTCCTAGTGTCCAGCTAAGTGTCCAAACACCTGCACTGAGTCCTAGGGTGTCGTGTCCACAGAAATAGGGCCGTATCAGTGTCGAAAAAACTCAGCCAGGGACTGACAGTGGCGATCAGTGCATTGTCCAGAAATCCTTCGACACGCCACGTGGGCCCACGAAATTTGACACGTGGCATGTCAGTGTGTGCCCCGAGACTCCCCCAAAGTCTCGTGTCAAGACTCGCCGTGTCGTGTCCGCTACAGGCCCCGAGTAGCAGGGAAACACTGTAGCGCGCGCGCGAGCCTGTGCACGCGCGTGTCCAAGCCAAGAATCCGACTCAAACCGACACTAATATTACCACATAAGAACAGGGATCAATAAACAAGATTAAAACTAACTTTCCTATTTAAAAACATTGCACAACCGAGATCGAAATGCCCTCAGTGGCATTTCGACAAACACCTAGGCTACAGTCATGATACGTGTCCAAATGGACACGAAACTTAGGATACCCAACACCAAACCTATACTGATGCTTAGGGAACTCCTAGGGCTCCCTAATGATGAAGACAAAACGAAATTTCATGGAAATTTGAGGGAGTTACCTAAGCTTGAACCTTCAAGAAAAATCCCTATTCAAATGCTCTTCTCTTGATGTCCCAATCCACCAATATCACCACAAACTGACATGGAATATTAATGACAGCAAAAATAGATAGATTAGGATCTAATAGAAAAGATTTGAATGGAAAAGGAAGAGGAAATGGAATTTTAGAGATTTATTGAATAGGAACAAACCTTCCCTTTTAGACTTGAGCTTTCCTAAGAAGGAGGCAACCCTAAACTAAGAGAGTATAAATAGGGTGGTGTTCCCAAAGAGGATATGGTGGCTGGCCAATAATGTCTAGGGCTTAGGGTTTTGTTATTGTTTGGGCTTTGGGCCAAGTTAGCTAGTCCTATCTAGTTTAGTCACAAAATGACTTGTGAAACCACAAGCCATTTATCAAAACACTTGATTCCTAAATTCCTAATTAAAATTCTAATGAATCAATAACTACTGACTTAAGTCATACTAGGTTAGACTAGGGTCACTTGACCTAACCAAGCCCAACTAACTAGGGTTAGCTCCTAGGTTGGTCTACAAGGGCTAAAACTAGTCAAAAATCAAACTAGTCCAAATAAATCCAAAATAATTCCTAAAAATTCTCATAAATTCAAATAAATTCTATTAAATCTAAATATTAATTAATAATCCCAAATAATTCTTAAAATTACAAAAATGACTAAAATACCCTTCAATCTGGAAATGAACTCTAGCATGACACCAATTCATAAGTCATGAATTTAAATAGTTTAAAAATAATTAAAAATCACTAAAAATCATAACATGAAATAAATACCATTAAATAATAATTATAATTACAAAATTTCAAAATTACCCTCTTCTGGAAAACTGGGTGTTACAATCCTACCCACCTTATAAAAATTTCGTCCTCGAAATTAAAATGGTAGTAGTCCTTCTAGGTCAAACACCCTACAATCAGAGTCTCAAACATACCGTCAGATAATCATATGCGTCTGTCCAAAACCATGATTCTCTGAATCTCTGTCATGCCAGTGAGCAAGGCTACGATAATCACAGAGTCCTCAACTATGGTACATACCTCTAGAACTATGGTATTTAAAATTTTTGCATTGTCGCGCGCTTGGCAGCGAAAACCTCAAATTCCTACACCCGAGAAATACGTCCATAATTCGACTATATGTCCTCACTATGCTTACTAGCCTGACCCTAGAGGATTCTAAAATCTCATAATCGAGGCGACCTAACCCATACAATTTATCTCGGAAGAAAAATTAAGTTATAATGAACACCAGATCAAACTTATCAACAATGAGGAGACAGATAGGAATAGATAGAACTGAATTTCAAGATAGGTATAATGAGATAAGGTGGAAATAGAATCGAGAAGATCAGAACCTGAAAGCACCTCTCCTACTGCCTGAGCATCCTCAAGTGTCATGGCGTAAGCTCGTCCTTGCTGGCCTCCCCTGGCCTGCTGTTGATGCTGCATGTACCTCTGTTGCTGAGTCTGCAATGCTGGTCCCCTCTGTTGTCCTGCCGGAGCCCTAGCTCCTGCTCCCTGAGCTGTCCGTCCCGCAGACTTGGGACACTCACTCAACTGATGATCTGATGATCCGCAGAGTAGGCACTTGCCTAGCCTCAGCCGGCATTCACCCCAATCGTGCCCTGGTTTCTTACAGAAGGGGCAAAAGATAACATGCTGCTGTCTCTGCTGCTGCTGCTGTCTCTGCTGGAACGGCTGCGGCTGGAACTGCCTTGGCTGCTGGTGCTGAGGGTGAGGCCTCTTGGCCTGGCCTCCGCTGCTGCTGCCACCGACTGGGTCTCGCCCCCTCTTGAGCCTAAGCTCAAGATCATCCTCTGCCAATAAGGCTCCTGTCAAGATCTCCTCGAATGTGGCATCCCGGTTGCCCTTGGTCAAGGACTTGACCTCCCTGACCAGACCCTTCCGGAACCTCTGGGCCTTCGCCGTCTCGCTCAATCCCTCAACAAACCTGTCGAGACGGCCAAATTCTCCCGCATACTCCTCTACTGAGAGGCTCCCTTGGACCAAGCTCTCAAACTGCGTCTCCAAGGCTCTGACTGCTGAATCTGGGAAGAACTTCTTCTTGAAGAAGCCCCTGAACTGCTCCCAAGTCTGCCCTGGTACCCCCACCCTGGGGTCTGACTGATACCAGGTGCGAGCAAGATCTCGCATCCGACTAGCTGCGGCCTCGATCTGAAGATCTGCTGGTATCCTGGCCAGATGGAAGATCTCCTCTATATGCTCAATCCACTCGTCAGCGTATATAATCCCCTCCGTCCCCAGGAAGTCTCTGGGACTCATCTTCTAAAATTGCTCGATCCTCGGTATCTTCGGCTGCTGCACCACTGGTCGAGCTGCAGCTGTCGTGACGGCCAACTCCATGCCTCTGTCATGTCGAACCTGCTGTCGGTCCATGAACTACTGGAAATACGCAAACATCTGAGCTGCGTCCTCGTATCCTGGAGGCGGCTGCTGGAAGGGATCCTCTGGAATGACCGGGTCCTGCCTCCGATCTGGTGGAGGTATACCCCTGCTGCTGGTGGAAGGGCTCCTCCGATCGCAGCTGAAATGTCTACCCCAGCTGGCATGAGTGGGTCTGCGGCACCAGGGGCTAGCTGCTGGGTATGAGAGGTGGCAGTCCTCCCATCGATGTCCCCCTGGCCCTGGTGAGGTGATCCTATCTCAACCATCCTGGAGACAGATCAAAAGAAACAATTACTGAGAACGAGTCGAAATAGCAAAGGAGGACAGTTATATTCAAAGGAAAACAATATCAGCAAGAACTGAGATGGTATGAATTAGATAAGAGTTTTTCCTAATGTGATTGAGTACCTCAAAGAAATATCCTAATCCTACTGCAGGCTGTAGTGATACTCTAGTTCGAATACCACTACAAAAACTCGACCTGCATGGGCTACCACTAAAAACGTGTCACGACCCGCACCCACTGTGAGGGTACGAGAACGTAACAACGCCCAGCCTACGCCGCAGTGTCGACGGTAGAACGCTGTCCTAGGTCAACATACATCTAACAATATTTATCTAAACAGTTTATACTCCCCGAATGGGGGTGACATAGCAGTAATAAACTCAATCACAACTAAGGAAGAGATAGCACGATATGAAATAGAACTCAAGAAAACAAATAGATGAAAATTAGTCTAAGATAATCCCAGCAAAAATCCAGAAGTACATGGTCTCAGATACAGAAAGAAAGAATATACATCTCTGAACTCAGAATAAAGTCTAGCTAAACATGCCTCAAGACTACATAAAAGAAACTAAGCCTAACTAATCTAATCTAGGCAAACTGGGTGATATCCTCAGCTAGAGCTGGGTCCTCCTGAGGGTCCAGCTCATAGGTGTCATCTAAGGCTGCCCCGTAGTAAGTATCCAGACCAGCCTCCTCCTCGTCCTCTGTAATATTTTTAACAGGTCCAGTCAGGACAGGAGCGAGCACAATACATCTCATACAGTTCATATCAGGTCAGGAAATATAAAGCAGGCAATAGAATAAAATACATGAAATGTTGTAGGAAGATGTACATAAAAACAGGAGAGATATTTGATAACTGGAAATATATATACATGATAAGTAAGAACTGTAAGTGACTAGTGATTTAGAGTACGAGATGGCATATAATTGGCTTAGGTTGTACATGATAGAACATGGAAGTAACAGAGTTTACTTGATGGGTAAATCACATGACCATTTATACTCACCCCTACCCACAATCAATACACAAGGATCTATTCAAGTTACGTTACGGACATGATGTTTTGGTTATACAAGAGACACATGGGCAAATCATGAGCGTACATAAAAGAACATGAGAGTACATGAACGTACATGTAAGAACATGAGAGAACATGAGTGTACATAAATAACGCAGAAGCAAGGAATACATGATGTACATGAAACACATGTCATAAAGTATCTGATGCGCCCGCTAAGGGGGATAACATCCCAAGAAGAGATCCATATAGTACCAATCCGTGATGATAACGTGACAGCATCAAGTAAAAGTAATCTAGAGCGAGAATATAAGTCGTGACAAGTATGAAACGATCAGAGAATGTACTCGCCTGGTATCTGAGTGTCCGATATGAAAGTACTGTCCGAGGAGTGATATTTGGCTCCTATTCAGAACAGCACAAGTCACAACAAGTCCAGAATAGTAAAATAAAGCCCTATTATGCATTCTACATGATTCTAGGTCAATCTAGGCCAAAGTCAACTCTTGGTCAACTCTGGTCAACCCTAGAAGTCAAACTAGGTCATCCAGGTCTAAACTAGGCTATCAAGTCTAAACTAGTCTATACTAGGTCTAATAAAGCTATACTAGGTTAATCAAGACTAATCTAGGCAATGCCATGCCAAGCCTATCAACACACAACTCTACACAAGGTTATCTAGCCTATAGCCTACTAGACACATCTACCAAGATATCCTCTATAGCTAATCAATACACAAATGGTATATATACATATATATTCCAATAGAATATACCCATATCCTATCTATACATATCACCACACAACCATATATAACATCTAGGCCTACACATGGAAATCACATAGAAAAAATATATATATATATATATAGCTACCTAGGTACACCACACATATCATCATATATGTGATTCCTATATATGTGTATCCACATATATCCATAATACATTGTATATATATTTGGGTATATATATACCTATACATTACACACACATACACATCTAGATTTCATACACAATATATATATATATATATATATATATATATATATATATATATATATATATATATATATATATATATATACATATAGTTCAACATACATATATATAGGGAACATTACCTATATTATATATGTATACACATTATACACATAAACTTAACTATATGAGACTAGGAACCTATAGAGAGAATGAGAGAGAGAGGGCCTGTGTGTTAACATGATATGGTGTGTGTGTGTATAGGCAGGGATTATATATTTACAGGAAATGCAAAACAGTGAAGGGGGAGTGTATAAGCTGTTGTGGGTGTGGGTGTGTGTGTGTATATGAAAGGAAGAGGGGAGGACAGTGTGTGTCATGTGAGGGAGGAAATGTAGGAGTGATGAACATATGTGTGTGTGTGTGGATGTGAGACAAAATCAGTGAATTGTGAGAAGAAGGAGGGGAACCAATTCAATACCCCAACCACTGCTCCTGGGGACTGAAATCAGTCCCAGGTTCAGTCCTACAGTGCAGTCCCTAACCAATGCATAACTCATTGAAGCATTTCTAGATTTCCACACCAAAACTAACTCAGTAAAAATATTTAAAGGGAAGTGAAATGTAACATCAAAATAGGAAAAACAGGGACTTATTCTCAGGTTGAAGAACTAATCTCAGTTTTATGACAGTTAAGAGCAAAAATTCACATCCATACCAGTTTTTAGTTTGTAAAGAAACCCAAGCTCAGGTATTACATACATATACAACTTAAATTCAGTTTACAGTGATTCAAACTCAGTTTAACCACAAACCCAGGTTCTATTATCAACTGAACAACATACATTCAAAAGAAAGAAAGGAAATCAGTTCTTAACAGAACAAATTCCCAGGTTCCTGTGTGTGGGCTTGTGTGTGATACTAAGGGGATTCCTGAAAAACCAGTTGACAGTATATGGTTAAGGGTGTGTCATGGATTAAACTCAGGTTCTAAACCACAGGGTAAACTCAGGAATAGGCAAGGGAAATCAAATACCCCAACTGTCCAGACCATGACAGTTCAGGCCACCACAATCAAGCCCCCATTCAATGCATTACACCACCAATCACCCAACAAACTTAACCACAGTTAGTATACATAGAGAAGAACATGTTTAGGATTTAAAACTCAGCATTAAACATCATTCTAGAGGCTAAAATCAACAGACAAAAATCATATATAAAATCTGGGCAAAAGTGGAAGCTGAACATTACTCAGAAATTTCTATCTTGACAAAACACATTGAAAAATATACTAAAATAACAATTGGAAGGTTGGTAAATAAAGAACCCCATGTGCACAAACCCCACACATCTATTTCGTGTCCCCCAAGGCCGGACACGGCGTGTCCAATGCAAAGAACTCAAAACCAATACACACAGTACACTGTCAGTACACTGTCTCGTGCACACGTGCACTCGTGTCGTGTACACGACACAGGACACCACAGTGTCTCGTGCTTGTGTCAACAGGTACTCCTAGTGTCCAGCTAAGTGTCCAAACACCTGCACTGAGTCCTAGGGTGTCGTGTCCACAGAAATAGGGCCGTATCAGTATCGAAAAAACTCAGCCTGGGACTGACAGTGGCGATCAGTGCATTGTCCAGAAATCCTTCGACACGCCACGTGGGCCCACGAAATTTGACACGTGGCTTGTCAGTGTGTGCCCCGAGACTCCCCCAAAGTCTCGTGTCAATACTCGCCGTGTCGTGTCCGCTACAGGCCCCGAGTAGCAGGGGAACACTGTAGCGCGCGCGCGAGCGTGTGCACGCGCGTGTCCAAGCCAAGAATCCGACTCAAACTGACACTAATATTACCACATAAGAATAGGGATCAATAAAAAAGATTAAAACTAAATTTCCTATTTAAAAACATTGTACAACCGAGATCGAAATGCCTTCAGTGGCATTTCGACAAACACCTAGGCTACAGTCATGATACGTGTCCAAATGGACACGAAACTTAGGATACCCAACACCAAACCTATACTGATGCTTAGGGGACTCCTAGGGCTCCCTAATGATGAAGACAAAACGAAATTTCATGGAAATTTGAGGGAGTTACCTAAGCTTGAACCTTCAAGAAAAATCCCTATTCAAATGCTCTTCTCTTAATGTCCCAATCCACCAATATCACCACAAACTGACATGGAATATTAATGACAGCAAAAATAGATAGATTAGGATCTAAAAGAAAAGATTTGAATGGAAAAGGAAGAGGAAATAGAATTTTAGAGATTTATTGAATAGGAACAAACCTTCCCTTCTAGACTTGAGCTTTCCTAAGAAGGAGGCAACCCTAAACTAAGAGAGTATAAATAGGGTGGTGTTCCCAAGGAGGATATGGTGGCTGGCCAATAATGTCTAGGGCTTAGGGTTTTGTTATTGTTTGGGCTTTGGGCCAAGTTAGCTAGTCCTATCTAGTTTAGTCACAAAATGACTTGTGAAACCACAAGCCATTTATCAAAACACTTGATTCCTAAATTCCTAATTAAAATTCTAATGAATCAATAACTACTGACTTAAGTCATACTAGGTTAGACTAGGGTCACTTAACCTAACCAAGCCCAACTAACTAGGGTTAGCTCCTAGGTTGGTCTACAAGGGCTAAAACTAGTGAAAAATCAAACTAGTCCAAATAAATCCAAAATAATTCTTAAAAATTCTCATAAATTAAAATAAATTCTATTAAATCTAAATATTAATTAATAATCCCAAATAATTCTTAAAATTACAAAAATAACTAAAATACCCCTCAATCTGGAAATGAACTCTAGCATGACACTAATTCATAAGTCATGAATTTAAATAGTTTAAAAATAATTAAAAATCACTAAAAATCATAACATGAAATAAATACCATTAAATAATAATTATAATTACAAAATTTCAAAATTACCCTCTTCTGGAAAACTGGGTGTTACAAGAATTCAAACTCAGTGACACAGCGATATATACTGGTATCCCTCTCAGATGACTAATCCAGTCTCGAGTACTCTTGCTCGATGTTAATCCACTATGGCACAGGCTTTAACTGAGAGCTTGCAGTCTCTTACAATACCGTGCTTGGTGACGAGCGCACGACCAGTTCCACAACACACACCGTGCTTGGTGACGAGCGCACGACCAGCTCCACAACAGGAAAAGTTGTTGAACTTGGAACGACCTCTTTACAACTCTTGAAACACCAAAAGATTCTAAATCAACTCTGATAGTACTGGCTTTTGGCTAAGAGATGTATAGGTATGATTTAAAAGTCTTAGATCGTTTGAAAACACTTGAGTAGTAGAGAAGAGAGAATGAAGAATGAATGAATGATTTGAAATGAAAAGTTCTTCTCTATTTATAGGTGTTTTCTCGAACCAAACTCGGGCATAGTTCGGGCAGAGTTCGGATGCAAATATCTCGCAAAGAGATGTTGCTCGCTGATTTGGAGGCAACAGAAGTTTGAATCATTTTTGACCGAACTCGGTTAGAGTTCGGACCGAACTCGGGCCGAACTCGGTTACGAGTTCTGTCAGGAGATATTTGAAAATCATTTGTAAAAAAAGTTTTCAAAATATGTTTTTGGTTATTTGTAAAATCATTTAAAAGGCTATTTTCAAAATATGTTTTTGAAATGTTTTGTAAATGAAATACGAATGGTAAATAGGTAGGCTTTTGGAATGTGGACAGTTTTAACCCTAAGCTAGTATTACCAAAACTGAATTTACAAAATTAATCCTAGACTCAATAAAATATAAAATACAGAATAAAATGAGAAATGAGTCTTCTGAAGATTTGATGATGTTGACGCTTTGTTTGATGCAGTACATCGTCCGTTGAATTTGATTTCATGTATCCTGAAATAATTAGCAGCATTTTCTATATTTTGTGTATTGACTTAAGTGTATGTTGATTATCGAAATCGGGTGTGACCATGGAATGGGCCAACAATCTCCCCCATTTTGATAATTGACAAACTTGAGTCTATACCAAAATATATTTATATGAAATAGAACAAAATATAAAGTACCTGAAAAAATGAGATGTTTTGATTTTGGATTTGTATATGCTTTGCTTTGTATATGCTTGCTTTTTGGTATTGTACTCTTTTTCTTCCCCTTTGTCAAGTAGTAAAATGACTTGGCTCTCCCGTAATATGTGAAGCCAACAATAGACAAACACAAGACAAAGTGAAGCAAAAAGACATAATCACAGCATAAGACATATGGAAACAACTAATATAGAAAGAAATGGCTCATAATAAACTGAAACAGTCATGAAAATTTCTACTAATAATCCAAAAGTACAACTGAAAATGTCTAACTAATCAGTTTAGACATGAAATAAAAAAAACTACATCAACTGATCATCATCTAACAAATGTCTACTAGCCCATAGCTGAATCCACGTCACATCTTGGGGTTGTCCGCACCAGGAGCCTCATGAGGAAAGTAGGCTGTAGTCGGGTCGAAATACTGAAAGGAAGCCTCATCAGTAAATCGAGGACCCGGAAAGGTAGGGTGAGGTAAGATGGTGACTGGATGGACAGGATCATGAGCCAGGCTGTAGTGGAGGCCAGCAATGCCATTCCTTAGCACCTGGGCCTGAGAAATGCGCCGGAACTCCGAATCCAGATGACGTTGCGTAGAGACAGCAACAAAGTCATCAAAGCGCTGATAGAACGTCTGATCAAATCCTGGGACAGGGGCCGGAGCAGGAGCAGCATTAGCAGGAGGGACCTCAGCATCAGCAGCTGGAGCAGGATGAGCTCCAGGAGGCAGAGGTGGAGCAGGAAATCGACGAGATCTAGTCATCTCGACAGGAGTGGAGGAGATGGCACACGTCTTAAGATCAATCTCGAAACGTCGAAAGATAGAAGCTAAGTGCATTGGATATACTAGATTCCTACCTGCATTTCTGCAGTTAAGCATCCAGGACATCACAGTTTTGGGAATAGAGAATGGGATGCCAAAGTGAATATGATACAAAGCAGATAGTTCCATAAAGGTTACTTCATCAGTAGAACCTTTCTTTGGAAGAAGGACGGAGAAAACCATACGATAAAGTTCGTAGAAGGTTTGGTTCAAATTTTTCGCAAAAATTCTACGGGGAACAGGGTTAGGATGACAGATTAGTTCCCTGAAGGAAGCAAGAGTGACATCAGCAGGGAATTAAATATGATAGATGTCAACCAAGGCATCACCAAGATCAGGAATATGGAAGAATTCGCTGATGTTGGTGGCACTAAATTCCAATTCTTGCCCAGCAACGCAAGAATAGAAATTTCCGTTTGGTTTTACTTGCAGGTTGCAGTAAAACATACAGACGGCGTTGTCATAAATATTTTCTTGTACATCGAAGAAATCTCGGTATCCAAGTTGGTCAAAAGTTGGAGCCTACTCAAAGAAAGTAGTAAAGTTTACAAAAGCTCCAGTACAAATATGACGACCAGAAAAAGAGTCGAACCAGAGATCCGAAAAATCTTTGTCCGGGAACAAAGTAGAGTCATATTCATCGGGATCTCTAGGTCGTGCTGGACTGAATAGACTAGCAGGGGTGTATTCAAAAGAAGAGGAGGCACCTTGTGTCACGACCCGCACCCGTTTTTTTTAAACGGATACGAGACGTGTCCAAGCCAGCCTACGCCGCAGTGTCGGCGGTAGAACGCTGTCACGGCCATGAAGATCAAAATCACAAATAATACTCATTCACAAAATTAATTTAATTTACAATGATCACAAGTTTTACATTTTTCAGAAAAATAAAAACTTGTACAAATATTGAATGACTATAGCTCAACTATCTAGCTAGTCTCTTAGGCTTTTATCTGCAAGTATTCCCGTCACTCCCCAAGCTAAGTGAATCCACGGCTAACCTGAAAATGTTGGTTTCTAGTCAGGAATGGAACGAGCATAATTCACTGAATGCAATTTCAAATAAATAAAATGACTATAAAACAAGGTTAGACATCAATTATGAGTTTTAAAAATAAACAGTAAATACGGAAAACTAATAATAAATAGACACAAAATGCTTTCCCTGACTGTTAGAAGTACCTTTGATATGTGACTGGTCTGGGGTACTACACCGCACGGTCTACGAGGTCTACTTGCATGAAAAGTAAGCATGGGCTACACTACTTGTAGAAAATAAACACGGGCTACACTACTTGTAGAAAATACACACGGACTACACTACTTGCAGAAAATAAACACGGGCTACACTACTTGCAGAAAATAAACACGGGCTACACTACTTGCAGAAATTAAACACGGGCTACACTACTTGCAGAAAATAAACACGGGCTACAATGTCTAACACGGGCTATGGTCAGATCACATATCTTTGGTACTTCTCATTCCCGACTCAACAATTTATAATAGAAAATAATCACATAACCAATGTCTAACCAATAAAATATAGTGAAAATCAATATCGAAATGCAGACAATAAACTGTACTCGTCTGTGGTCCTCTGCTGGTGAAACCGATGATCCAAATCACTCAATATACCACAATAGTCAAAACCCGTACAACAATCCCCGGAAGCTGAAATAGACAATACCAATGATCTCAGAATAGTCAAATTTGCTAGGATTGCCTGTCCTTAAGTCCAATTCTGGACACAGGGGTAAAACGGTAATTTTGGACAAAAACGATGTCCGCCGTTGGACCCGCTTTGCACCGAAAAGCATGCCAGAGTCAACAGTCTCTAAAGTCGTCAAACTACATGTCCACAGATCCAGTTTTTCGATACGAATCCGACCGTATGTCCAGAGTTGGATTCCGGCGGGCCGTGCACAAAATCGCCCGTTGAGTGGGACCGTGGGGCCCGCAAAACGACGTACGATGCAACTGTCTCAGACTTGGACCAAACTTGGCATACAGGACCAGAAAAACGATACGGTTCTGTTGGCACAAGCTTCGTCTCGATCTGACGAGCGTGCACAAAGTAATTAGAGAATTTTGCAAAGTGCACGATACGGGGAATTTTGTCGGATACGCATCAAATTCGTCGCGCACACACGACCAATTTGAATTCCGTCAAAGCCCATACGGCCACGAAGCCGTTACGCAGCTTTCGATGCTTTTGGTTCGTGACCATGTCGTCCCGATTGGCGTGACGTACGTCGTGTGGAACAATTTTAATGTTTTTAAAACAGATTTTTGTACAAGTTTGGGATTCGATTTCTTGACACACAGTTATCAAAATTGATTTCTGCAAAAAGGGTTTTCTAGCCCTATATGTTGTCAGTAAACCTATTCAAAAGTATTTTGAGATCGATAGCTGGTTTGCAAGAAATCGAGACTCGAACTGGGGACTTTGGGACAGTCTCAAAACTGTCGAAAACAGTTTTTTTTTTGGGTTTTTCGAATCGTTTTCCTGGCCGATCTAGCGCATCTACACAAAAGTAATTGAAGGAAAGTAAAGGCGTATGTATTGGCTTCGTACCAGATTTGGAAGATCGGGAATCGGTCGAGAGACGAGGCGGGAAACTCGTCTCGAAGTCGAGCCTTTGACAGCACATTGCTGCTGCTGCCACAGTCATCTCACGCGCTCGCGCGCGCGCGTGTCGGCCGTGGTCGGCCTCCGTCGGACTGCGAGGCCGCACGCGGCAGTCCCGGTTCGTGCCACGTCGGCTGGGGGTGGTGGCGGTGTACGTGGGGCTTCGGGGTTAGGGTTTGCTTGCTCCGTCCCCCTCTCTCTGTTTCTATATATATTGTGTACGTTCTGTTAGTTTAGGTGAAGGGTCGGGTACTTGGGAATTCACCAAGGGCTTGGGTGTTCGGCCTGGTGTGCACGTGAAGCTTTAAGCTGATGGCAACCAACTACTACTTGGTTAAGCTGATGTATACTTGCATGCACGCATGTTGTGTTTGCAGCAACTTGCAACTAATCTATATTGAAAATGAATTGAATTGAATTTCAATTCAATTCAGTTCAACATTCATTCCATTTCAATTCAATTCAATTCAAACATTCATTCCATTTCAATTCAATTCAATTCACTACCTTACTATATAATTATAATAATAACAGAGGCCACCACCATTTGCACTTGTTGCTTTAGGCAGTGGTACAAGCCATAATTAGCGGGCAGAGTGTTTGTCGTGTACATATTTTCTTTCCTTCATTATTATCTCCATACATATATATGTGTATATATATATATATATATATATATATATATATATATATATATATATATATATATATATATGTATGTATGTATATACACACGTATACTTCTGTATATTTATATATACACAGATATACACATATATCATATATAGATTTCATATTATTATTGTATATATATATATATATATATATATATATATATATATATATATATATATATATATATATATATATATATATACACCTACGCACATTTTAATTATTATACATATATATACACATACACACATATGTAATTTTTGTATATATTTATACACATATACATATATAACTATTTTATATATTTAAATATACGCACTCATATATTAATATGAGCTCCTATATATATAAATAACTATACAGTTAATATACCTTTATATAATAAATACCAATTATTTATGAAAATAAATAATAACCCATTAAAACAAATTGCCAATACATATATGCAGTTTATGTATATATATATAAATACACACACATAGATATATTTATCCTTTTGGTAAAGAGTAAATTTAATAATAACTAATGAAAATAAATTGTTTATTCTCAACATCCACAATAATAATATCAATATTATATAACCTCAACAAAATAATAACGAAAATTAATAAGCCAATAATTAATTATTTATAAACTCTAAAAATTCCCATTTAAATAAAATATATAATAGTAAAATATTTCAAAATTTTTGGGAAAGGGAGTTACAAATCTACCCACCTTAAAATAATTTCGTCCTCGAAATTCCAATTCATACTATTCCTTAAAATTCCAAGTCCACTATTTTCTTAATCTCCTCAATTTTAATTCCTAAAAATAGTTTATAACCTTCTTTAGTCATTTCATCAATCCGAATGCTTGAAGACTTCTACCCACCTTTGGTCACACTACGCCTCAAAACACGATCAGTAAAGTCTTATAATCTTCTAACTAGTTACTAGCAATTCTACCAACCGATATCTAGGGTGTATGGCATCTATAATCTCTCATATCTGTAACAACCAAATATTCAATAGTCAAGCAATATTACACTATAACTTAAGCATCTCGGATGAATTCTAGCCAGCACGAATATTCGTCACCCCGAAATAGGGAGGACAGAAAGATAAGGTAGAATAATCTGGAGCACTGTGAAGTTTCAAGAGCATTAGAGAGTTTCCAATGTTACAGATGGAAGGAAGTTTATGAACCACTGCCTTATCTGCTAGATTAGCCACTCTAGTCCAGTCACTTGCTACGTCGAAGAGCCCTTCGTTACCTAGAGTGGCATGTCATCCGTGCAATACAGAAGTCTCGTTCTCGAAATTCCAATTCAAACAAAGTTCCATAACGGAACAAAATTTGAGGAATCAAGATTGTGGTCTTAATGAGTTCTCTATTCGGACATCAGTCGTGGGTTGGATGAACATTGGTTTTCAATCTATATGGATTAGACAAGATCCCTATGATAAAACTATTCATACTAGATTAGGGTATCCTAGAATAGGTTACTACCCAAGGGATTGAGCTAGTTGTTAGTCGGGTTGGTTAGCTAGGTCCCTAAAGCTCAAAGTGCACCTTCCGTGACTTTTGTGTTTAAGTAGCACAAGAGGCCTCTATTAAGTGGCACACTAGTGGCATGCGCGTAGTAGGCTTCGAGTAGATCACAACCATATATTGGGTCGAAGGAATGGGGTCATGGTTAAGGCTCTAGTGGAGGTTGGAAAGTATACCGGTACTATGGTAAAGGTTATAACTAGTCCTTTTAACCTGAAAGTCGTACCCCAAAAATAGAGTACAAGGGGACTGGTTAGAGTGGGACATGATATACCTAGATGAAGGTGGACTCGTCTAGATCTTACATGTGAAATTTGTTGGAAGGTATCAGCTGGCCTCGTGCTCCGCATATTAATGACACGGCCTGGGACACAAAATGACCTAAATGGAAAGTGGGAGTCCATGGGGCTCTAATTATCATCCTAGTGGAAAATTATTCTAATCTATCGGTAATCCTCATATATTCCAAAATTTTTAGAAGGCTTACAGTCTACCTACCTTAGAATTTAGGACATGGGTTTAGGAATATCGAGGTTAGAAGGATTCCAAAATCCGTATACTGTACCTCGACTCTTGTTAATAGAGGATAAGGCACTGCATAACGGAATACGGTAGATATAAATCATGTCAAGGAGCGTTCATCGATGAATGGAGAACGAGTGTGTACAATGACACATGGTCGATAAAATAGAATGACCTACTCGTCTGCAGTATGAGAGTTTCCGATGGGGTAACCAACTCCAAGGCACAACATAATAAAAGATTTCTAACAATTCAGTCAAGAAATTCTATTTGTGTCAAACCTGCCAGGCTATGGTTACCAGGGTTGTAGTGATCAGGTATTGTTGTTGACAACTGGTAGGTCATAGTGTGACAGGGTATTTAAACTATGGTATTGGCTAAGCTAGTGACCATGGTGTTCCAACACTAGTTAGGTCTTAATAATAAAGTTCACATAATTAGAGTAATATTTGTTGGAAACCAATCTCGCGATGAGTGTCACGGTAAATTATTGCCCTATTGTCCACTCATCTCATGTCTAACTGTGGACTTCGGTCGAGGAAGGGTTGGTTCAAGGCTTACGGGTTGCTAGTTAGGGCAAGCTTCCAGCAATAATTAGAGACTCACAACATTTGGCTTCTTGAGAATAGATAGTCTCCTAAGTTGGCGTTCTGACTAAGGGTAAAATTCTAATCATTCTCAAATTCAGATGGCTCGAAAGTCTCAATAGTAGTTTGAGGGTCGATGAGAGAACGAGTAACTCAATCACATGACTAGCCGTTGGTAGCTACACTTGTGCCTACCATTATCACAGCCATGAGGATACTCTGTATTTCTCTACCATCACGAGCTTTCGTCTTTCCAAATCGGTGAAAGACAAAAACAATAAAGAATTCAAGGGAGATGTTACTGAATACAATTACGTGATTCAAAGACGAATGTATAATTCAGAAGGAATTGTCAAGCAGTCGTGGATGAGACCCTAGAGACATCTACATCTCAATCCACATAGGATACCTAAATAAAGTGCGAACCAAATGCATCATGGTTGATCAGACCATAATATACTGATTCTGATTAGACAAATGTTAATGGGCGTCCCCAATAAACATATGTCTTGAATCAAGCTCGATAAAAGAGTAAGCTTGCAAAAACTAGGCTGTAATAGCAGCGTTGGTCAAGATAGTCAAGATACAAGTACGCAAGATTTTTGAAAAGAGGCACAAGTAGTTCGAGTTTGGAGAGAATCAAAACTTACTTGGTGTTCTTGCTTATACAGTCTTCCTACTATCTTCTTATCCACAAGGACTTGGTCGACTAATGGGTTACGACCTCTAACTTCTGTATTCTAGGTAAACCTATTAGTGTCAATTAATTCCTCGTTAATAAGTCACAAGGACTACAAATGCTGGGTCGGGGGACATGCTACCCAACTTACCAACTTCCACTACTATTGGCTTTGTATCTTATGGGACATACATGGCACGGTCCTACCCTCTATAGTACCCTAAACTTGTAATCACGTCTGAAATCATTTCACCGAGGATTATGCCTCGTCCGTATACTCGGGCGATGGTAAACTCTTGGTTCTGTGATTCAGATGTGATATGCTATCAGATACTCTACCTTATCTCGACACCCGGGTAACTATGATCAAAGAGGACCACTAGCCATAGTTTTAGAAATATTCTATAACCTATAATTTCCTTAAAAATTTCAACTCTAGAGTCGTGTCTCACCAGTGCGCTGCTGGCTGCAGTGAATCTAGTCTCCATAATTCAAATAAATGGCGACAGTGCGCTGCTGTCCTGCCATTATGAGTTAATCAACATTCCTTTAACTATATTTGTAAAATTTCCTGAGCTTCTAAAGAATCGAACAAGTTGACCATGAACTAGAGCGTAAGCATTTGCCCTATCAATCACAACCCTTAAAATAAAGGATTGAACAGGAAAAATATCTAGGGACAAGAAAATACAACATTCTAATATCTATCCCATGTGTATTCAAACCACAGAGGAAAACTTTGAATCGAAACTAACTCAAGGTCCGTATATGGACAACATAATCAGAAATTATATAAAATAAAAATTCTTAGGGCAAAATAGGGACTGAGGAGGCAATTCGGACTAAGATGTGAGGATGATATCTAAAGGGGCAAGGAGAAGGAATTGTACCATTCATCAAGGTTAAACTATTAATTCTAGAAAGTCCTGTATCACCAAGTGAATAATCTATCCACATTGGATCACGTCGTCTTATCAAAAGGTAGTCGTGTACCTATGGGGATTGACAAACTATCAAAATTAATAACTCCTCGTCTAAATTGCATAGCCTAGACTACCCATCGATAAATTTCGTATAAGGGACTCCTAGTCGTAGTCATTCTCTTAAATTAAATTAATCTTATTTCGTGAATGAGCATTTTCTTGCCGCAGGCCCGCAATAGTACAACTAACTTGAGTACTATCACGAGTTCGCATGATTTGCAAAGACTGACCTGCATGGGCCACCACAAAAACTTGTCACGACCCGCACCCATTTTTTTTTAAAACGGATACGAGACGTGGCCAAGCCAACCTACGCTGCAGTGTCGGCGGTAGAACGCTGTCGCGGCCATGAAGATCAAAATCACAAATAATACTCATTCACAAAATTAATTTAATTTACAATGATCACAAGTTTTATATTTTTCAGAAAAATATAAACTTGTACAAATATTGAATGACTATAGCTCAACTATCTAGCTAGTCTCTTAGGCTTTTGTCTGCAAGTATTCCCGTCACTCCCCAAGCTAAGTGAATCCACGGCTAACCTGAAAATGTTGGTTTCCAGTCAGGAATGGAACGAGCACAATTCACTGAATACAATTTCAAATAAAGAAAATGACTATAAAACAAGGTTAGACATCAATCATGAGTTTTAAAAATAAACAGTAAATACGGAAAACTAATAATAAATAGACACAAAATACTTTCTCCGACTGTTAGAAGTACCTTTGATATGTGACCGGTCTGGGGTACTACACCGCACGGTCTACGAGGTCTACTTGCATGAAAAGTAAGCACGGGCTACACTACTTGCAGAAAATAAACACGGGCTACACTACTTGCAGAAAATAAACACGGGCTACACTACTTGCAGAAAATAAACACGGGCTACACTACTTGCAGAAAATAAACACGGGCTACACTACTTGCAGAAATTAAACACGGGCTACACTACTTGCAGAAAATAAACACGGGCTACAATGTCTAACACGGGCTATGGTCAGATCACATATCTTTGGTACTTCTCATTCCCGACTCAACAATTTATAATAGAAAATAATCACATAACCAATGGCCAACCAATGAAATATAGTAAAAATCAATATCGAAATGCAGACAATAAACTGTACTCGCCTGTGGTCCTCTGCTGGTGAAACCGATGATCCAAATCACTCAATATACCACAATAGTTAAAACCCGTACAACAATCCCCGGAAGCTAAAATAGACAATACCAATGATCTCAGAATAGTCAAATTTGCTAGGATTGCCTGTCCTTAAGTCCAATTCTGGACACAAGAGCAAAACGGTAATTTCGGGCAAAAACGATATCCGCCATTGGACCCGCTTTGCACCGAAAAGCGTGCCAGAGTCAACAGTCTCTAAAGTCATCAAACTACATGTCTACGAATCCAGTTTTTCGATACGAATCCGACCGTATGTCCAGAGTTGGATTCCGGCGGGCCGTGCACAAAATCGCCCGTTGAGTGGGACCGTGGGTCCCGCAAAACGACGTACGATGTAACTGTCTCAGACTTGGACCAAACTTGGCATACAGGACCAGAAAAATGATACGGTTCTGTTGGCACAAGTTTCGTCTCGATCTGACGAGCGTGCACAAAGTAATTGGAGAATTTTGCAAAGTGCACGATACGGGGAATTTTGTCGGATACGCATCAAATTCGTCGCGCACACACGACCAATTTGAATTCCGTCAAAGCCCACACGGCCACGAAGCCGTTACCCAGCTTTCGATGCTTTCGGTTCGCGACCACGTCGTCCCGATTGGCGTGACGTACGTCGTGTGGAACAATTTTAATGTTTTTAAAACAGATTTTTGTCTAAGTTTGGGATTCGATTTCTCGACACACAGTTATCAAAATTGATTTCTGCAAAAAGGGTTTTCTAGCCCTATATGTTGTCAGTAAACCTATTCAAAAGTATTTCGAGATCGATCGCTGGTTTGCAAGAAATCGAGACTCGAACTGGGGACTTTGGGACAATCTCAAAACTGTCGAAAATAGTTTTTTTTCGGGTTTTTCGAATCGTTTTCCTGGCCGATCTAGCGCATCTACACAAAATTAATTGAAGTAAAGTAAAGGCGTATATATTGGCTTCGTACCAGATTTGGAAGATCGGGAATCCGTCGAGAGACGAGGCGGGAAACTCGTCTCGAAGTCGAGCCTTTGACAGCACATTGCTGCTGCTGCCACAGTAATCTCACGCGCTCGCGCGCGCGCGTGTCGGCCGTGGTCGGCCTCCGTCGGACTGCGAGGCCGCGCGCGGCAATCCCGGGTCGCGCCACGTCGGCTGGGGGTGGTGGCGGTGTACGTGGGGCTTCGGGGTTAGGGTTTGCTTGCTCCGCCCCCCTCTCTCTGTTTCTATATATATTGTGTACGTTCTGTTAGTTTAGGTGAAGGGTCGGGTACTTGGGAATTCACCAAGGGCTTGGGTGTTCGGCCTGGTGTGCACGTGAAGCTTTAAGCTGATGGCAACCAACTACTACTTGGTTAAGCTGATGTATACTTGCATGCACGCATGTTGTGTTTGCAGCAACTTGCAACTAATCTATATTGAAAATGAATTGAATTGAATTTCAATTCAATTCAGTTCAACATTCATTCCATTTCAATTCAATTCAATTCAAACATTCATTCCATTTCAATTCAATTCAATTCACTACCTTACTATATAATCATAATAATAACAGAGGCCACCACCATTTGCACTTGTTGCTTTAGGCAGTGGTACAAGTCATAATTAGCAGGCAGAGTGTTTGTCGTGTACATATTTATTTTCTTTCATTCATTATTATCTCCATACATATATATGTGTGTGTATATATATATATATATATATATATATATATATATATATATATATATATATATATATATATATATATATATATTTTAATATATATATATATATATATATATATATATATATATATATATATATATATATATATTAAATATATATATATATATATATATATATATATATATATATATATATATATATATATATATATATATATATATATATATATATATATATATATGTATATACACACGTATACTTCCGTATATGATATATGTGTATATCTGTGTATATATAAATATACGGAAGTATACGTGTGTATATACATATATATATATATATATATATATATATATATATATATATATATATATATATATATATATATATATATATATATATATATATATATATACACCTACGCACATTTTATATTATTATACATATATATATACACGTACACACATATGTAATTTTTGTATATATTTATACACATATACACACATATATAACTATTTTATATATTTAAATATACGCACTCATATATTAATATGAGGTCCTATATATATAAATAACTATACAGTTAATATACCTTTATATAATAAATACCAATTATTTATGAAAATAAATAATAACCCATTAAAACAAATTGCCAATACATATATGCAGTTTATGTATATATATATAAATACACACACATACATATATTTATCCTTTTGGTAAAGAGTAAATTTAATAATAACTAATGAAAATAAATTGTTTATTCTCAACATCCACAATAATAATATCAATATTATATAACCTCAACAAAATAATAACGAAAATTAATAAGCCAATAATTAATTATTTATAAACTCTAAAAATTCCTATTTAAATAAAATATATAATAGTAAAATATTTCAAAATTTTTGGGAAAGGGAGTTACACCTTGGGAAGTGGTTCCTCTATGACGCTTTGGGGCCATGAGAAATTAGAGAGAAAGTACCTTTTGAAGAAAAAGGAAGGAGGAACAAGATGATCGCCCACTAGATCTCTTCGGAACCTTGCTAGGATGGAGGAGGAGAAGCTTCTAGGAAGAGAGGAGTGATTTCCACAAGTTATTGTGTAGAGAAAGTGGAAGAAAAAATGGGTTTTATAGGCACTAGGGCCGGCTGTTCGGTTCTGGAATTAATACAGCGCCGACCGAACTCGGTCCGAATTCGGTCCGAACTCGGTCAGAGTTCGGGCCGAGTTCGGCCACTTGCATTCCCGAGACAGTCAATGCATTCTAGTAGGTTTAAAAGTAGAATTTAATAACTTTGACTGTAATATTAAATAACGACTGTTATTTTTGGGTTAACTGTAGGGGTTGTCCCAGCTAACGGAGGTTCACCGGGGAACTCTTAAATACCGCTTCGCTTCGACCGTAGTCGTGGTGACAGACGTACCCTTTTTAAGTTTGTACCCAAAAACAATTTTCGTTAAATAAATAATAAAGTATCAAGTCATAAATTCAATTTTAATTACCATATACATTATTAGTCTGAGAATTCAAAAATGCCGAGCTCACGCCTCAAAATGTTAAAACGGTCTTCAGCCAATGGTTTAGTGAATATATCTGCTAGTTGATGATCAGTATCAATAAATTCTAGGCAGATATCCCCGTGTTGTTGATGATCACGAAGGAAATAATGTCTAATTTCTATGTGCTTTGTGCGTGAATGACAAATAAGGTTCTTAGTCAGATTTAGAGCACTAGTGTTGTCACAATAAATAGGAACATTAGTGTAGTGCAGATTGTAGTCCTCTAAGGTTTGCTTCATCCACAAAATCTGAGCACAACAACGTCCTGCGGCGATATACTCAGCATCAGTTGTTGATAATGCTACTGAATTTTGTTTCTTGCTAAACCAAGAGACTAAGGTCTTTCCTAAGAAATGACATGTGCTACTTGTACTTTTACGGTCCACTTTGCATCCAGCAAAATCTGCATCTGAGTAACCTATAAGGTCAAAGGATTTGGTTTTAGGATACCATAAGCCAACTGTAGAAGTTCCTTTAAGGTATCGAAAGATACGCTTAATGGCACTAAGATGTGATTCCTTAGGGTTTGCCTGATAACGTGCACAAATGCAAACGCTAAACATAATATCAGAGCGACTAGCAGTTAAGTATAATAAACTACCAATCATACCTCGATACTTACGCTGATCGACAGGTTTGCCACTTTTATCAGCATCAAGCTTTGTAGATGTAGCCATAGGCGTCCCGATTGGCTTTACATTCTCGAAGTCATACTTTTCAGTATGTCCTTCGTGTATTTAGCTTGGTTGATGAATGTTCCGTTCGAGTGCTGTTTGATTTGAAGTCCTAGGAAGAAGTTTAGCTCTCCCATCATACTCATATCAAATTCACTCTGCATACACTTGGCAAAATCTTGACATAGTTTTTCATTAGTAGAACCAAATATAATGTCATCTACATAAATTTGCACTAGAAGAATATCATCATTCATGGATTTAATAAATAAAGTAGTATCAATCTTTCCTTTCGAAAATCCATTATCAAGTAAGAAGGCGCTTAGGCGTTCATACCAAGCACGAGGTGCTTGTTTGAGTCCATAAAGTGCTTTCTTAAGCTTGAAGACGTGATCAGGTTTTTGAAAATCTTCAAAACCAGGGGGTTGTTTCACAAAAACCTCTTCTTTCAAAAATCTATTTAAAAATGCGCTTTTCACGTCCGTTTGAAAAAGTTTAAAAACATTAAAACATACAAATACACAAAACATGCGGATGGCTTCTAGTCTAGCAACAGGAGCATAGGTCTCATCATAATCAATTCCTTCTTCTTGATTATAACCTTGTGCCACTAGACGTGCTTTGTTGCGTAGAACTTGTCCATCTTCACTGAGTTTATTTTGGAACACCCATTTGGTACCAATTATAGATTGACCAATTGGTTTAGGAACAAGTTCCCAAACTTGGTTTCTCTCAAATTGATTAAGTTCCTCTTGCATGGCAGAAATCCAAAACTCATCAGTAAAAGCATCATTTACATTCTTAGGTTCTATTTTTGAAATAAATGCTACATTTGCTGCTAATTCAGAATCTTTAAGAGATGAACGTGTACTTACACCTTTGGATACATCACCTATAATGAGAGTTTCTGGATGATCTGGCTTGAATCTCAATGATTCAAATCTTTGGGCCATATCTTTCACAAGGCTCTTCTCAGTTCCTGCATCTTCAGAACTTTTATCAGTCCTTGCCTCTTGGGTCAGATCTTTCTCAGAACTCTTCTTAGTCTTTGTATGTGTATCTTCATCATCACTGTCGCTAGATCTGTGACTATTTAACTCATCAAAGGTAACATTAATAGTCTTTTCAACAATCATAGATCTTTTATTGAAAATTCTATATCTCTTACTCTTAGCAGCATATCCGAGAAATATCCCGTCATCTGCTTTGGAGTCGAACTTTCCCAAGTTATCCTTGGTGTTCAGGATAAAACAGCGACAACCAAAAACTTTGAAATAAGAAATGTTTGGAATTCTTCCAAACCAAAGCTCATATGGTATTTTCTTCGAGATTGGTCGAATTAATACGCTATTTAAAATATGACAGGCTGTACTAACAGCTTCTGCCCAAAAATATTTAGGAAGATTATACTGATTCAGCATGACTCTAGCCATTTTGCTTAGAGTACGATTCTTCCGCTCCACAACACCATTCTGTTGGGGAGTTCTAGGACAAGAAAATTCGTGGTAATATCCACTATCATCATAAAACTTTTTGAAATCAGAATTTTCGAATTCGCCACCATGATCACTTCGGATATGAGTAATCATGAAGCCTTTTTCGTTTTGTACCTTTTTGTAAAATATCTGAAATTCAAAAATTGCATCACTTTTGTTTGATAAGAAATAAACCCAAGTAAATCGAGAGAAATCATCAACAATAACAAAAGCGTAGAGCTTACCGCCAAGACTAGCGACTCTACTAGGACCAAATAAATCCATATGAATTAACTGCAAAGGTCTCGAAGTACTTACAGCGTTGATGGATTTAAAAGTAGACCTATGTGCTTTGTTCTTTTCGTAGTCAGCACATACCATATCTCTCTTGAATGGAATTTCAGGGAGTCCTCTTACCAACTTCTTTGTATTTAGACGTGAGATAGTATCCATGTTTGCATGTCCTATTCTCATGTGCCATAGCCAGCTTTCATCTTGATTGGCTACTAGGCACCTTCCTGCATTATTAGTATTCTCCAAAAAGAAAACATAAATGTTGTCTTCTCTAATCCCTTTATATACGGGATCACCAGATGACATATCATATATGGTACATTTATCTTTCACAAAATTGATACCATAACCATTATCTGCCAAATGATTTATGCTCAATAGGTTATGTTTCAATTCAGTTACTAGACAAACATCCTTTATTATTGGATAAGGAGAAATACCTACAGTACCATTACCTATTATATCACCTCTCAAGTTATTTTCGAAGGAGACGTATCCTTCTTTCTTCATCGATAGCGTAGCAAATAAAGATGCATCACCAGTCATGTGTCGCGAACATCCGCTATCGAGGATCCATTTACTTCTAGCATGAGAGGGTTGAGGGTCCACCTACAAGACAAGTAGATGAATCCTTTGGTACCCATTTTCTGAAGGGTCCACTCAGATTAGCTTTAGGTCTCCAGACTAAAGTATGGTTGTCAACAAGCTTTCTTGCAAGACAATATTGCGATATGTGTCCGTGCGTACCACAATACGTGCAAGTCAGTTTATTGGTAGAAACTGTGTTTGCAAGCTTGTTTTGTTTGGAGAACCTATAAGTGAAAGCATGATGATGTTCGTGTTTCTTCTGTGCTTTCTTGTGTTTAGTCCTTTTAGGTGTATGCTTAGCATTAGGACTAATCTTAGGATGTGTCACAGGTATTGCCTGTTTGCCTAACTTGATTTCTAACTTTTTAGAAATTGCAATAGACTCTTCGTATCTAGCAGTCATATCTAGGAGTCTTTGTTCAGTTACTAAGTGCATCTTCTTCTCTATGTCATAAAGCTTTTGTACTTTTTCAAAATCTTACAAGTCGAGTTCATGGGTCATGAGTTTGCCCATCAGCGTTTCCAGAGTCATAGTGGTGAGATCGTTTCCTTCAATAATTGTTGTGGCTTTTGGATTCCAGTTCTTTGTTAGAGCACGCAACACTTTTCTGATCTTCTCGTGATTGCTGTAATCCTTACCAAGAGATTGTAAAGGATTAGTTATATCAAGGAAACGAGTAAACATCTGTGTAATTGACTCATCGGGTTTCATCTTAAAAGATTCATACTCCTGTGTCAGTCTACTAATTTTGGATTCCTTCACTTGGGAAGTCCCTTCATAGGTTACCTCAAGGAGTTTCCAAATTTTGTGAGACGTCTTACAGGTTGAAACTATGTTGAACTCGGTTTTGTCAATTGTACAGAATAGTGCATTGATGGCACGAGCATCTAGGCTAGCTTTAGCCTTTTCAGCTTCAGTGTACTTATCATGGGTCTTTTCTACCAGCTGGCCTTCAACCACTGTTGGTGCTGGTTTCTTATAACCAGCAATGACTATTGACCAAAGATCAAAGTCGAGAGACTTTAGAAAGAAAGTCATTCGTGTTTTCCAGTAGGTATAATTTGTTCCATCAAATAGGGGAGGTCTATTTGTGGATTGCCCTTCACCGTTGAATATAGATTTCACGGCTGCCATATATATATACACTCTCTAAGGTATGTTATATAAGAATATAACCCGCTCTGATACCAATTGTAGGACCGTTGAGCACCTCTAGAGGGGGGTGAATAGAGTGTGTATGTGCAGCGGAAAATAATCACCAATTAAAAATTAAACTATGGCAGAGATATAAGAGACAGTAAATAAAGATAGAGAATTCAAACTCAGTGACACAGCGATATCTACTGGTATCCCTCTGAGAGGACTAATCCAGTCTCTAGTACTCTTGTTCGATGTTAATCCACTATGGCACAAGCTTTAACTGAGAGCTTGCAGTCTCTTACAACACCGTGCTTGGTGACGAGCGTACGACCAACTCCACAACACACACCGTGCTTGGTGACAAGCGCACGACCAGCTCCACAACAGGAAAAGTTGTTGAACTTGGAACGACCTCTTTACAACTCTTGAAACATCAAAAGATTCTAAATCAACTCTGATAGTACTGGCTTTTGGCTAAGAGATGTATAGGTATGATTTGAAAGTCTTAGATCGTTTGAAAACACTTGAGTAGTATAGAAGAGAGAATGAAGAATGAATGAATGATTTGAAATGAAAAGTTCTTCTCTATTTATAGGTGTTTTCTCGAACCGAACTCGGGCAGAGTTCGGGCAGTGTTCGGATGCAAATATCTCGCAAAGAGACGTTGCTCGCTGATTTGGAGGCAACAGAAGTTTGAATCATTTTTTGACCGAACTCGGTCAGAGTTCGGACCGAACTCGGTTACGAGTTCTGTCAGGAGATATTTGAAAATCATTTGTAAAAACAGTTTTCAAAATATGTTTTTGGTTATTTGTAAAATCATTTTAAAGGCTATTTTCAAAATATGTTTTTGAAATGTTTTGTAAATAAAATACGAATGGTAAATAGGTAGGCTTTTGGAATGTGGACAGTTTTAACCCTAAGCCAGTATTACCAAAACTGATTTTACAAAATAAATCCTAGACTCAATAAAATATAAAATACAGAATAAAATGAGAAATGAGTCTTCTGAAGATTTGATGATGTTGACGCTTTGTTTGATGCAGTACATCGTCCGTTGAATTTGATTTCATGTATCCTGAAATAATTAGCAGCATTTTCTATATTTTGTGTATTGACTTAAGTTTATGTTGATTATCGAAATCGGGTGTGACCATGGAATGGGCCAACAGTCCTTTCTCTTATGGAGAGTCATTAGAAAGAAGTTGCCAACCGACGAAATCCTTAACTCCATTGGCATAACCCTAGCGTCAGCTTGTAATTACTGCACTGACTGTCAGACGGAGTCTATTGACCACATCTTCCGGGAGGGTAGTCTTCCTGGCAAGATCTGGAGCACCCTCCACCAATACTACAACATCGCTCCAGGAGGCGGGCACTTTAACGATCTGCTGGCCTACTGGGGTGCCGTATCCCACGGCCACCAGATCTTAGCAGCGGCGGCTACATGGGCGATTTGGAAGAATCGCAACAAGGCGAGATACGAGGGACACCAATACTCAGCCGATCAACTCATCCGAGAAATTCATCGGCAATGTCAAAAAAGGAGCTCCCTTTGCTCCCACAGCCCTAGAGCATTCTGGCACCCGAGCCCTCTTAGTTTTGGCGGGCATGGTTGTCCTGCGACCCCGTCTTTCCTTTTGGTGGTATACTTGTTTAGGCTTCTTTTGCCTTGTATACGTATCAGGCTTCGGCATTTTGAGCCTTGATGAATAAAATGAGGGGATATATATATATATATATATATATATATATATATATATATATATATATATATATATATATATTTATATTTATATTATATATATATGTATGTATTTTTTTTTTAAAAAAAAAAAAATATATATATATATATGTATGTATATATATAATATATATATATATATATATATATATATATATATATATATATATATATATATATATATATATATATATATATATATATATATATATAAAATATATATATATAATATATATATATAATATATATCCCTTTCTCCCTTTTATATATATATATATATATATATATATATATATATATATATATATATATATATATATATATATATATATATATATATATATATCTTTTTCCATTTTCAATAAAGGCATTAGCCGAGACTTTTTTTAAAAAAAATATATATATATGGTGTACGTATGTTGTAAATCCCAAGCTTATCTCATATAAATCTCACTCTAGATTTACATAATGGGTTGGTTAACAAATGAACTAAATAATGTGCCAATTTTACATGAAAAGGTACTGGTCGTCACCTCTATCTTCTCATTAATATAGGAAAATCGACCTCAATATGCCTACTCTCATGAAATACATGATTCTTAGAAATATATATTGTTGACTAGTTGTCATAATATAGGTACAAAATAGAAGACGTCTCAAATCCATGTACTTTAAAAAATGCATAGGGGATAAAGTACTTGTGAGGACATCAAGGAAAAACTGAGCATGTGATAAATTACTCTTAAACAATTGAACATGGTTATTAAGGTAACACAAGGCAGTGAGAACCAAAAGGCAAGGTGCAGGTAGGGGTCTCAAGCGGCTACATGGGGCCTCTCTGACTAAGGTTAGGACTTAAGGGTGTGTAGTAGGTATTCTAAGACAATCTTGCGACTTATGACTGAGATTTTGTGTCATGGTTTCCTCCTAATTGTATAATTATGAAATTATAAGCATCACATGCAAATCTTGTTGTGAATGCTGTATTACACAAATTTGAGATTTCAACATCAACTGACTAGACTGTTCAATTAGAAAACAACACGAGAGGAAAAAATTAATTAATTTTATATTCTACGACAATTTACACCAATTATCATATATTTATTTATTCTATCTAATCTCCTTTCTATTGCACTTAATATATCCATTTTGAACAACTATGATTAACTAAAATAGAATAAGTACGATTATGCAACACGACAATTTAGTTTTACTGCTACTATGTGGTCCATCTCAACGGGCCAAACATTATGTTAAATGATTTTGGTATTTGGCATGTTGCTGTTAGTATTCAGTCCTCGCTTTGCATTATTTTAAGTGATAATGATATGTCTTTCTCATTAGAGATTAAGTAATCTAATTATCTGTGCTTTTAACCTAAACAATATTACGTAGTTGCGGCTTGATGGGTCTGTAGAATCGGATAAACATTTTGATATCATAAAAACATTCAATTCGGATCCTACTATTAATGTTCTGCTCCTCACTACACGATAAGATTTTATTATGTTAACATTGTTCTAGCTGTTTGAATAGTATCTAATACATCAAATGTACGGTTGGTGGGTTGGGCTTGAACTTGACGTCGGCTGACACGCTGGTCTTCATGGAACATGACTGGAATCCAAAGAAGGATCATCAAGTATGGTTTGTCTTATAATCTTCTTACTTCTCTTTGAATATAATCAAAATTTTGCTTATTATTTTGTGACAAAATTCATCGTTCCAAGGTTTGGTTTGATGGTGTATGTGAGCTTAAAAAACTGAGGCCGGCTGGACAATATGGTCATTCCTTATCAGTGGTTGTATATTGATTGTTTTATAGAAGGGATTTAGATGGGTTCACTAAGGATAGCAGCCAACTAGATGAGGCGGGTTCAAGTTGTTCAAACTTTTCCTTTGTCATGTCTGGTTCAAATCTAACTCTAACCTACCCCAATTGACCATAACTTGGTCATATTTTGTTTTGGCATGGACTTATATATAGATTAAAAGATTTTTCATGCTACTGGTATGCTTCTAGACATCTCCAATAATGATCATTTATGCAACATGTGCAGGATTGTGATGTCGCTCGTTTATAATCAGGACAACATATATTTATGTTGCCCAGAAATATTTTAGTACAAGCACTATATTCTGTAGCATTATTGTAGAATGAATCATTGCAGGAGCCGCGTCACCTCCTTAAAAGCTTAATGCAAGCATTGAGGAAAAATGTCGGGTTAATTTCATTAACTACCTCTATGTATACAGTTATTACACGGATCATCCCTACTTTGAAATTGAAACTAATTAGTAATTACGCGGACACCTCCTACAATTTCTATTTTTATATAACTAACAACACTGACCACCCCTATGGTTAATAAAATTTATAAAGGAGAGGGGTGGTCAGTGTAATTATTTTCGGAATATGAGTAGTCCCTGTAATACTCATGAAACATATGGGGGTCAGTGTAATTAACCAAAAAATGTCCAAAAACTGTTTGTTTTGTATTAGAAAAAGATGGAAAATGTCTCACAAGGAGCAGAACAAGAAGTGAAGGAAGATGTTGGTTATTTCCTTCGTTGATAGTAAAGTAGAATTAACCCTTGATGGGATGAGTAGAAAAGCATCACCAGTAACTTATAAGATAAACCTTTTATTCTGTAAACTTCACTTGTTACGTAACTATTTAAGGCTGAATTATTGAACCCAAGTTATTGAAGTCCACCTGGAGTGAACAAATACAGATTTTCTTGTTTGTGTATGGACTGCATTAGACAATTTTTACTTGCGTCTTCCAAGTTTTCGTTGGATTGTATCTCATTTTCGGTTGAGCGCTCAAATAGGGGGTGACAATAGAGTTGGTAATTTAGTCCCACATCGGTTAGGAGGTGGGATCATACAGTGTAGATAATTAGAATTAGTTCAGGCCTTACATGAGAATTCTCTTTTAAGACATGGGCCTAATTCAATATCGTACCTCATGGGCCAACTCCGGTTCAGGTCATACCGCATTCCAAATAATTTTTTGACATCTCTTGTTCTTTGGAGTCCATAATCAATTTTTTTTTCTTTAAAGTGAGTTGTGGTGGTCCGTTTGGATCGGGAGGAGCATGTAGAGGGTGTATTCTCTTTATTCCAATAGTGAAGGTTTCTTCACGGTTGGACTCTGATTGTCCTGTAGTTTTTTTCCATCTGAGTTTTCCATATCAAAAATCTTTGTGTCTGCGATTTGTGTTTGGTATTTTTGGTTTGTGTGCTTTTGCTCGGTTCTCTCGCAGGGCTCTCTGGTTTGGGAGAACGTTTTTTGCGCTTTGTTCCCAACATAGTGGTATTAGAGCTTTGGGTTCAGAGAAGTATTAAGAGTTGACAGTGAAACCAGGAAGCAGAGATGAACGCGAAGCTGGTACGTATGGTAAACTGAACGATACCAACTATCACTACTGGAGGAGCAAGATGAAGGATTTACTATTTGTCAAGAAGTTGCATATATCGGTATTTATTTCTGAGAGGTCCAGTGGTAAATCCGAAGAGGACTATAATTTCGAGCAGATACAGGTGTGTGGGTACATAAGGCAGTTTATTGATGAGAACATGTTTAATCACGTTGCCAGTATTGAGCACGTGAGGACACTATAGTATAAGTTGAAATATTTGTATGCTAAGAAGATCGGGGTAAATAAATTGTTCCTTATCCGAATGATGATGGGTCTGCAATACAAAGATGGTGCATCCATTACGGATCACTTGAGTGAGTTCCAGGGCATGGTTGACCAGCTATCCTCGACGGGAGTCAAGTTTGACAACGAGATTCAGGGACTTTGGGTTTTATATACATTGCCAGACTCGTGGGAGATCGTACGAGTATCTATGATCTTTTCTGCTCTGGAAGGCATGGTTAGTCTGGAGTTTGCCAAGAGCTGGATATTGAATGAAGAGATGCAGAGATGTTCTCAGGGCACTTTATCCATATCCCACTCAGAGGCGCTAGTTTCAGAGAGCAACGAAAGGGACAAAAGTAGGGATCCAGGTGGTGGCAGAGACAAGAGCAGAGGCAAGTCTAAGGGTCAGTACGAGGACTCGGAGTGTTACTATTGTGATAAGAAGGGCCGCATCAAGCGAAACTATTTTGTTTGGAAGAAAGAGAAGAAGGGCGACAAGGGGAAGCAAAGTGAGAGCACTGCAATGGCGACCTTGGCACATGAAGACTGGGCGTGTCCGACTCGTATTCAATTTCTATTCGATTATTCGGGAGCGGATCTACCAACGTAGGCTGGACGTGTCCGACTTGTATCCGATTATTCGGGAGTCCATGCAGGTCCTTCTAATGGTGCCTATAATTAGAGTACCATTGGGAGCCTGCGATATATGAATGCTCAAGTCACAGCTTAGGCCGAATTGTATGATTATATATATTTACTATCTGCGTCCCCTAAGTATTATTCCCATATCTCTATTAGTTTCAAAAATTCTCTAGGGACTAGGCCAATTACTCTTTTAGATGTTGTGACTCCTCTATAGGCAGACCTCTCATCAATGACTAATATTTCCAAGCCTCCAAATTTCTTTGATAATTTTGTTAGACTACTTCAATTCGACTTTCTTTGACCAATTCAAGTATTCTACCATAGAACCCTAGACTAACAGCTTAGTCCAACTTGTATATCTAGTTCCCCAAACTTTTCATTGACCATAGGGAATTAGTTCTTCAAAATAATTCCGGTATAAGACAATATCCCTTAGGTAATTCTCTAGAGACTGAGATATTTTCACTAGTTCTTCCACTCAACTTGAAGTCGTACTATTTCTATTAGTCAGAGTCAGGTTTGATCAAATTTTTAAGTTTATGTCCTCAATCCATTGAATAGGGAAAGGTCGGAGAACAGATACTCCTCTTGATTTCAATCATTTTTCCTCTACTGGTCATTGACCCCTTGATTCTTAAAGACGTAATATCTACCAAACAGATACTGTACTGATAAACCTCTTTGTTTTCTAAAAGAAAAGATACTTAATTAACCTTTTATCATGATTAGGACTTTTAGAACTCATTTGAATTTTCATAAAATCCTTTAAAATTCCTATGGATAAAGTTGAGAAAATATTCAACGACCTATTGCGGTGTAGCAGATGCACACTACAGTCATTTATATGGATTATGGAGACCGCAAGTTCACTGCAGCTAGCTGCGCACTAGCGATGCATGGGATCTAAGTCAAAATAATTTTAGGTATTCATAGGTTCTTGGATATTATCGAGACTATGTCCTAAATTTATAATATTTTTCCTCTAGAGTTGTTCCGACAATATTGGATAAAATTAATAGAATATTTGTTAGTTTATCATTATTTGAGCCAAGGAACCAAAAGTTCACTATAGCCAGATGCGTACTGGTGGGGCATGAACTCTAGGGAAAGTGACTTCAGATATGTATGGATTTTAGATACTATTGAGACTATATCTATGTTATAAATATATCATGTTTGGTTTCCTTATCGCCATTGAAAACTTTACCGGAATTGTCTTGATTTGCTTAACTTCGGCCTTATTTGAAATCTTAGTAGTTGATCCCATTTTCAGAAATCTATTACCATATATTTCCTGTAGAATTTCCATTGATTTTCTTAGAAATTCATTAGGACTATTTTAAACACCTATTGGCCCAATCTCTTTCATGATTTGACTCTAGTGTATTTTCAACACCATATTTTGATAGCCATGTATATATATATATATATTAGTTGGTTGTGTATATTATATTTTTTTTATATATATTAGTTGGTTGTGTATATTATATATATATATATATATATATATATATATATATATATATATATATATATATATATATATATATATATATATATATATATATATATAGTCTCGCGCCACCCGGGCCCCTTAGCGCGTTGCCGCAGCCGCGCATCGCCCCTGGGCCGGCGCCTCCAGGTGCCCTTTCGCCTTCTCGGCTCCAACATCCTTCTCCAGCAGTCACCCTCCTGCCGCGCTCCGCGCCCCCTCCTCACGCCTCCTATGCCGAGGCGCTACGGCCAGACCGGGGGAGCCGCTCGCCTTTGGGCTCTGTGGAGATCCAGCTCCCAGACGTAGAGTTTCCGCCTGCTTCCGTCGGTGACCCCATCCGGGTCCCCTTCGCGGCGTCAGAGATCTCTGCCCTATCCTCCTCTTTTCCCAAGACATTTGTGCTCAAGTTCGGGTCCGGATGCCCGAAGATCTCCCTTGCTGCGGAAGTCATCGCCAAGTGGGGCCTTTCCGCAGCATTCCGGGTCGCTCCACTAGACCCTAAGCACATGCTCCTTCACCTCTCTTCCGAGTCAGACTATGCGATAGTCCGTGCCAAGGGCACTACCAAAGTGGGAACGCAGATCGCTAAAGTGGTCAAATGGTCCCCCGATTTCAACCCTAAAATTGATTCAAAAATTATATCAACTTGGATCACACTCCCAAATCTTCCCCTGGTCTGCTTCCCCGCAGCAGCGCTAAAACGGATAGCCAGCTCCTTTGGGGCCCTGGTTGCCATAGCCGAAGAAACTCGCAACCTCTCCAAGTGCAACTACGCGAAGATTTGCGTGGAGTTAGACCTCGCAAATGATCCCCCCGGAACCATTGGGATAGAGCTCGGAGATGTTTCTCACAGCCAACCATCCAGGACCAACAGGTCAACCGTGAAACTCAACAAACCCCCCCAACCAGCAACCTCAATGCTTAATATCCTATCTTGGAATGTTAGAGGCCTTGCCAATAAACCCACCTTGAGAATTAATTAGTCTCAAGAAAAGTCACAGAATTGACATACTCATGACCATTGAACCTAAAATGGGGCTAAACAAACTCAAGTCCATCCATTTGCAGCTAGGTTTCTCCTCGGCTATCGCCGACTGTCATGATATTTGGATCCTTCTTGTGACCAATGTGCAGATCGGCATCATTCACGACTCGAGACAGGCTCTATCGTGTTGGGTGGAACATCCCATGCTTCATTCCTGCTCCCTCTTGTCGGCCGTCCATGGCAGTTGTAAAATTTCTGAGCGTCGGCAGCTATGGGAAGACCTGTTGAACACCCACCAGAATCACATCAACCTTCCCTAGCTCTGTGTTGGCGACTTTAATGTAATTACCTGTAGAGAGGAGAAGTCAAGAGGCCGACCCCCTCTCCCGTCGGCCATTTAAGACTTCAATAGCTTCATTTTTAGCGCTCACCTATCTCCCATTCAGTTCAGCGGTAGCGCCTTCACCTGGTGCAACATACAGGAAGGTGTTAGAAGGCAATACTCCTGCCTTGACCACACCCTCATTAACTCGAAGTGGGCGAATTTAGAGATCATCTCCAGTCTCTCTCACCTCAACGCCACCGAGTCGGATCACTCTCCTCTCCTCATCGAAATTAGCAGCAAATTGAACCAGACCAAAAAAAGCTTCCACTTCCTCGACCTCTGGAGCCACCACCCATAATTCAGGAACATCATTACTGTTGCGTGGAGCAGCACAGATAATCTCGATCCCCTTGTTCGTGTAGTGAACAAACTCAAAGCTACCAGGAAATCCCTCAAAGTTTGGAGTAAGAAAGCGTTCGAGGACATTTTCTAGGTTGTTCGAGCAGCGGAGGATGACGTTACTCGCGCGGAAGCTCTCTTCGTCACTGATAGATCTTCCGCTGCCCGTGCAGCCCTGAACCTCACCAGAGTGTTGCTGAAATTCTGCCTGAAAGTTGAAACAGAATTTTGGAAACAAAAAGCTAGACTAACCCCTGGGACGGTGAAGGAGACAGAAACTATAGCTATTTCTACTCCTTTGTCAAGGGACAAAAATAGCAGCTCAACCTCCACCAGATCGTAAATGAGCACAGACACATTATCAAAGATCCACAGGGAATCCAATCGGCTGGTGTTGATTTCTACACCCAGTTGTTCATCAAAGAGGCCATCACCAATGACGAGGACTTTCTAGCGGGGATCCTCCGACTGATTGATGACAGAGACAATTCCCTGATGGAGCTCATCCCTTCTGAACTCAAAGTCAAAGATGCAGTTTGGGCTTTAAACGAGCAGAGCGCACCTGGATCTGGCAGTTTTACTGGAGTTTTCTTCAGATCATGCTGGGACATCATCAAGTCGGATATCCACGAAGTGGTCATCGCCTTTTTTTAAGGAGCCAGGTATCCCAAATCTATTTCCTGCGCTAACCTGATTCTCATCCCTAAACAGGAAAGCCCGGAGACCTTCAAAGACTTCCATCCTATAAGCTTGTGCACCTTCAGTAACAAAATTATTTCCAAGATCATCGCCAACTGCATGACCGGTATCCTCCCTAAAATTATCTCCGAAGAGCGGAACGGATTTGTTCGTGGCCGGAACATCTTAGACAACATTCTGCTGGCCCAGGAAATGGTCACATGCATGAAACTTCCGGCTAGGGGTAAAACATTGCCATCAAACTGGACATGGAGAAGGCATATGACAAACTGGATTGGCAATTCATGATTTGGGTCTTCAGGGCCTTCGGGTTTTCAGAAACCTGGACCAACATCGTGTGGAGATCGATCAGTAAATTATGGTTTTCCACGGTTATTAACGGTCAGGCTGAAGGCTTCTTCAAATATAGTCGCGGTGTTAGACAAGGAGACCCCTTATCTTCCACCATCTTCATCACTGCCACGGAAGCTCTGAGCAGAAATCTGAACAAAATGGTGGGCTCCCCGAACTTCAAGCATTTCCATACCTCTAGCGGCTGCTCGATCATCACCCACCTGGCGTATGCTGACGATATCCTAATATTCTCCTCTGGCGACATCTGGTCTGTGGAAGTAGTTCAAAACACGCTACAACGATATGCCAAATGCTCTGGTCAGCGCATCAACCCCAGTAAGAGCGTCATCTACGTACATCACAAAACCAACAGAGTCCACTCCTCCATTCTCTCCAGCATTACTTCCTTCTCTGTTGCATACCTATCTTTCTTCTACTTAGGATGTCCGTTGGTATACGGCAGATCCAACGCGGATATCTTTGAAGGGCTGGTGGGCAGAATTAGGAAAAAACTTAAGGGATGGCACAATGCTACATTATCGCCTGGTGGAAAGATGATCCTAATTCAGCACGTGCTCTCCTCCATCCCTATATACACCTTGGCCGTCTTCTCTCCCCCTAAGAAGGTGCTCACATGCATTGAAAACCTTTTCACCAACTTCTCTTTGGGGCCACTCGATGGTAAGGACAAATACCATTGGGCGAGTT
>JANAVB010017197.1:919442-924442 GCA_029216955.1 Iris pallida | reverse complement strand
GATAATATCTCAAAGCTCTCCTACAAAAAGATCTGTCCATTCAAGCCGAGTCATCAAAGCCTTATGGACGTTCCTAAAAGAAGACTGAAGAAAAGACCAGCGCTCCTTAAAGACAGCTCTCAAAATATTCAAGATTTCAAGTCTGTACAAAGTCTAGGTCTTTTTGTATAAACACCTAAGGTTGGATGACAAACATAAGGCTTTTCTATTTTTCAGTCAAAAATCAATATATAAAGAAACGGCATACCGACGGTATACCGTTTCTGAGCCACAAAATGTTCTGTGACGAACCTCGGCATACAGACAGCATACTACAGTATACCGACGGTATACCGTTTTATGAGCCACAAAATGTTCTGTGACGAACCTCGACATACCGATGGCATACTTCAGTATACCGACGGTATACCTTTTTGTGAGGCACAAAATATTCTGTGACGAACATCAGTATACCGACGACATATCGATGTATACCGACGGTATACCGGCTCCATCTGATTTGATTTTTGAATGGACAAAATACTAGCATTAAATGCTCCCAGCGGATAAATTTATTACTGTTACTGTTCTGAACGGTATGTCGACGGTATGCCGGTCCATACCGACGGCATGCCGTCTGTGTTATGTTCAGGAGCATTAAATGCTATACTATCTTGGTTTTCTATATAAATGGATTCCTTCCTTCCATTGAAGGTTATCCACTCAAGCCATAAATTTTTCAACAACCAAGAGCTCCACCATTACTACTCTACCCAAGCTTTTAATTGTCATCCAATCCAAAAGTGTTAGAGTATTCAAGAGTTGTACTTTTTGATCTTCAAGTGTTATAGAAGATCAACAGTTTCTTTCCTTTCCTTTGAAGTTGACGAGCCTTCGTAAGAAAACTCGTGTGTAAGAAGTTGGCGAGTTCTTCGGATCCAAACTCGTGTTGAAGTTGGCGAGTTCTTTGGATCCAAACTTGTGTTGAAGTTGGCGAGTTCTTTGGATCCAAACTCGTGTATAACTATTTACTCAATAGTAGATTTAAGCCGAAGAGAGTTCCGGGACTGAATTGCCTCTAGGGAGGATACCAGGATACATCGAGTGTTTGATTCTCTCACTCTCTCTCATTTTACTTCATTGAAATAGCTTACTTGTGTTAAGTTTTATTTTATTACCCTATTTACCCCCTTCTAGGGTTCTACAATTGGTATTAAGCTTTGTTCTCTTGATTTGGATTTACACCCTAAGAGTGATCCATAGCCACTAACCCTAGTGTCAACACATTCCAAAATGAGGGACACTCCACAAAAAGATCTCCTCTATTTGATGGAACCAACTATAAGTATTAAAAGATTAGGATGAGCATTTATCTGAAGTCCATAGATTTCAATTTATAGGATTGTGTGATAAATGGTCTCCCTACTCCTTTCGGAGTTATTGAGGATGTTGTGTCTGACACTCTTAGGGATAAAACTCACTGAGAATGTCAAGAAGCTTGCTAGTCGAGACGCTAAGGCTATGAACGCTCTTTACTGTGCTCTCGATAGCAGTAAATTGAATAGAATTTCTACTTGCAAGACTTCAAATGAAATTTGGAAGTTGCTAAAAGTCACTTACGAGAGAACATCACAAGTAAAGGAATCAAAGATTAGTAGACTCACACAAGAATATAAATCTTTTAAAATGAAACAAGATGAGTCTATTATTTGCATGTTTACTCGTTTCGGTGATATCATTAACCCTCTTTCTTCTCTTGGTAAGGAATATCCTGCTCATGAAAAGATCAAAAAAATTCTCAGAGGATTGACTAAAGGATGGAGTCCTAAAACTACCGCTATCATTAAAGGGAACGAATTGACAACCATGAACCTTGAGACCCTCATGGAAAAGCTTATGACTCATGAACTTGACATGAAAGATCAAGAGGAGTCATCCATGCAAGAAAAGGAGAATGAGAAGGCCAAAGAAAAGGAGAAGTCTCTGGCTCTCAAGGCTACAAACTCCTACTCAAAGGATAGCTCCGACGATAACGAGTCGGATGATGATGAAGAAATAACTCTTACCGTAAAGCATTTTCGAAAGTTCCTCAAGTTCAATAAAGCCAACCGCTTTAGACGGGACAATGATGAAGATCCTGCTTGCTACCAATGCAGGAGAGCCGGACACATCAAGAGAGATTGCACTATGACAAGAAAAGACTCCAGTAAGTACGAGAAGTCTAACAAAGGAAGCTCTTCCTCCAAGAAATATGCCAACACCAGCATCTGGTGTGAAAGTGATGCTAGCGATTCAGACAATGACAAAGAGTGCAAACACAATGCAAATGTTTGTCTCATGGCAACCGATAAGGTACTCGATGATCTCTCTTTGAATACTCTCTCTTATGATGACTTGGAAAATGCCATTCTTGAACTACACGAGGAACACAAAGGTGTTAGAAATAAGTACAAGAAATCTCTAAAAGAGGTTGAGGCACTCAAACTAGAAGTAAAGAGACTCTCCAACATCATTATTGATGTAAAAGGGAAAACTCTCGCCTCTAACACGGATGAGATAGAATCTTTGCGACTCAAGTTACAAGAATCTCAAGTCATCATTGAGAAAAAGGATGATGAGATTCAATCCCTCAGAAGGGCTTATGATTTTGCTATGCATAAAGTTCAAGCTGCAAACAGAAAAGAATATGATACCTCTACTAATTGTAATGATCTTCTTGTGCAGGGTAAGAAACATGTTGATAAAAATACTGCTCGCACACATGCTCCAAGACACGCCTACACTCATCACAATGTTAGTCACAATTCTTACATGAACAAGAACACTACAAATAGGTCCTATCCTAACACAAGGAAAGGACCCTTTGTTAAGAAGAACACCTTACATCATGCTTTCTATTATCATCACCATAACACTCATGATAGAACTCTTTGCACTAAAGCTCCACATGTGCATAACACTCACACATTATCTTCTAAATCTTCCATGATGTGCAACTATTGTGGTCTACTTGGACATACTTCTAATTATTGTCAAACAAGAAAACAGGTTGATATAAAAGTTTTTAAATGGGTTCCTAAGACTAACAATCAAGGATCCAAACAATCTTGGGTACCGAAATGTTCATCTTCAACTTATGTTGTAGGTGAAGAATCCTTCTCATGCTAGAAACAAGTGGATCCTCGATAGCGGTTGCTCACGGCACATGACTGGTGATGCTTCACTTTTTATAATGCTATCGATTAAGAAAGAAGGACATGTATCCTTTGGTAACAATCTAAAAGGCCACATCATAGGAAATGGTAATATCGGCTCTCCTCCTTATCCTTGTATTAAGAATATTTGCCTTGTTACAAATCTCAAACACAACCTTCTTAGTATCAGTCATCTTACAGATAATGGTTATGATATTAAGTTTTTTAAACTCAAATGCTTCATTACCGATAGCACTAGTGGATCTACGGTGTATGAAGGCATTAGAGAAAATAATATCTATGTTCTCTATCTTGTTGAAGGTACTAACAATGACAGGTGCTTAGTCGCAAAGAACGATGAAAGTTGGCTTTGGCACATGAGGCTCGGACACGCTAACATGGATATCATCTCCCATCTTGCAACCAAGAAGCTTGTACGAGGACTTCCAAGTACCTTCTTCAAAAAGGATATGGTATGTGAAGAATGTGAGAAAAGTAAGTTGACCAAGTCATCCTTCAAATCCATCAACTCTGTGAGTACCACTAGACCACTTCAACTTATTCATATGAATTTATTTGGTCCTAGTAGAGTAGCTAGTCTTGGAGGCAAACATTACGCCTTTGTTTTGGTTGATGATTTTTCAAGATTTACTTGGGTCATTTTTCTTGCAAGTAAAAGTGATACTTTTAGTGAATTTGTTGTCTTTTGTAAACGTTTTCAAAATGAGAAAGGCATTACTATTAACAAGATTAGAAGTGATCATGGAGGAGAATTTGACAATGCCGATTTTAAAAGATTTTGCGAAAAGAATAGTTTTGGTCATGATTTTGCTTGTCCTCTAACTCCTCAACAAAATGGTGTTGTGGAAAGAAAGAATAGAACCCTTGGAGATATGGCCCGGGTTATGTTAAACCAATATAAGCTTCCCCAATACTTTTGGGCGAAAGCCGTAAACACGGCATGTCATGTTATAAATAGGGTCTTAATTAGACCTATTTCTAAAAGACTCCTTATGAGCTTTGGTTTGACAAAATTCCCTCTATTGAGTATTTTAAAGTTTTTGGATACAAATGTTTATTTTGAATACCAAGGACAAACTAGGCAAGTTTGAAGAAAAAGCTTATGAAGGTATTTTCCTTGGCTACTCAATACATAGTAAAGGTTTTCGTGTCTTTAACAAAAAAAGTCTCGTTGTCGAAGAGTCAATTAATGTCTCTTTTGATGAACTTAAGTCTTCTACATCCTCCTCATCTGATGATATTGATGACATCTCTTTTGGTTTGAAGAACTCTTCTATTGGAGATCCTCGTCCTTCTTTATCTAACGATGAAATTGTGACCCCTCCAACCAAAGATTCTCCACCACTCGAGCCTCCTCAAGAGGACCTTCCAAAGGAATGGAGATTTGTTCCTCATCATCCTAAGGAGCTTATCATTGGTGATCCTTCATCTCGTATCAGTACTAGATCCTCCACTTGTGATCTTTGTGCAAACGTGGTTTTTATTTCTCAAATTGAGCCTAAAAATATTAATGATGCTTTTCATGATGAATTTTGCATGATAGATATGCAAGTAGAGCTAAATCAATTTGAGCGAAATAAGGTTTGGGAACTTGTCCCTAAACCTAACAACCACCCCATTATTGGAACTAAATGGGTGTTTCGTAATAAAATTAATGAAGATGGGTTAGTCACTCGTAACAAAGCCCGATTAGTTGCTCAAGACTATAACCAAGAGGAACGCATTGACTATGATGAAACTGTGAGCACCCTGAATTTCGGGTTAATTTTTTTTATTTTATTTTATTTTATTTTCTGATTGATTGGT
>JANAVB010017197.1:652348-780475 GCA_029216955.1 Iris pallida | reverse complement strand
CGTCTCGCGACTCTGTAGCCGTTTGACCTGATAACTTTGTCAAACTTCTCATGCCACATCTTAGGAGATTGCTTCAAACCATACAATGATTTCACCAACTTGCAGACTTTGTCTTCAAGACCTTTGACGACAAATCCATCTGGCTGTTGCATGTAAATCTCTTCGGTCAGCTCCTCATTCAGGAAGGCTGTCTTTACATCCATCTGATGTATCACCAACTTATGTATAGCTGCTAGAGCGATTAACATCCTGATGGTGGTCATCCGAGCTACTGGAGCATACGTGTCAAAGTAGTCGATCCCCTGTTTTTGAGAAAACCCCTTGGCCACCAACCTGGCCTTGAACTTGTCAATAGTTCCATCTGCTTTCATCTTCTTCTTGAAGATCCATTTGCATCCGATGGATTTTGCTCCTTCAGGAAGATCAACTAACACCCAATTGTTATTTTGAGGTGATGGAATAAATTTCATTGTCAATCGTCTCCTTCAAGAAAATCATCTCTGGTCTTCATCTCCTCATCATAGGTAAGCGGATCTGCTTCCACATGATAGGTGATGAAGTCATCTCCGAAGTTCTTCGGCCTTCTCGATCGCTTCGACGACGGCTCAGCGAGTTCTGGTTCAACCGTTGTTTCAACAACATCTTCTTGGACTACTTTTTTATTGAAAACTTCAGTTTCTTGCGCACCCTTATTGTTCTCTGATTTATCCGTAAGAATAATATTCTTGTGCCTTGCAAATTGTCTTTACGAGATTCGATGATATGATTTGACTCAATATCAAAAAATCTCCGAGCATCACTCTTTTCGGCATACCCCAAGAAGATCATCTTCGTAGTCCTAGTCCCCAGCTTCTGAATCTTTAGATCTAGGAGCTTCACATAAGCCAGAGACCCCCACACTCGAATGATATTCAAGTTAGGTCTGACTTTGAACCAGTGTTCATGAGGAGTTACGTCCGAAGTTGCATACGGTACTCTATTTAGAATAAAGGTGGTCGTCAATACAGCTTCTCCCCATTAGCATTGAGGGAGACCCATAGTTAGCAGAATTGAATTCATTATTTTTGTCAACGTTCTGTTCTCCTCTCCACTATCCCGTTAGATTGAGGAGAATACGGAGCAGTAGTCTCATTGATGATTCCATATTCTTTGCAGAACGATGCGAATTCATGAGACCTATACTCTACATCTCGATTACTTCTGAGTAGTTGTAGATCGGTTTAACGTTCAACTTCATTCTTAAGGTCTCTGAACAACTCGAATGCTGCATCCTTCAACTTGAGAAGTCATGCAAACGTGTACTTCGAGAAACACTTCGAATCGGCCTCTGTGGAGAATTGATAAAAGTCACAGATATCTGAGTGTACTAACTCCAGATGATCAGTACTTTAGTTCAATCGTCTGAGCAGCTTTCTAACAGTCTTGAATCTGCACAGACCTTAAACTCCTCCATCTCCTTACCCCACATTCTGAAGATAAGGTTCCTGTAGGACAGCTTGAGTCTGCTTCTGTCATAGAACAACTCTCAGTCCACTCAATGAAGTAATTTTATCGCCATCAACAGAAGTTCGAACATTCCTTCAGCACCGAACATTTTTCGAAGCATGTTCCTCGTCAAGAAATTACCATCTGGCTAGTACAAATGTCCATCTTTTAAGTCTGTATCAGATAACAGACTTTCTGAGATCAGATTGCCAAAAAATCTCTGGTACGTGCAACACGCATTCCAGTGTCTTTGTCTGTGGTTAATAACCACTGTCTCGATCTTCAGAACTTCTGCTAGATATATGTTTGCCATCGAGACCTTCGTCATAACATGGCTCATCCTTGGTGAACAGCTCCTTTGAGAGCACACATGGTCAGATGCACTAGTGTCAGACCACTAGTCAGCTACCACGCAAGATAACTCAACCTGTACAACAATAGCAACCAAGTTAAGTAATCAAAATAACCAAGTTTAGCTATACCTGCTATTTTGGTTTGTGCTTGGATTTGCATTCACTCATGTAGTGGCTATTCTTGTCACAGTTGAAGCAAGTCACGTGGGACTTGGACTTCTGTTGCTTGAACGAAGGACCGTTCACTTTTAGAATAGTGGAGTCCTTCTCTTGTGATGAGAAGCCACCTGCTTCCCCTTGAACTCTCTTGTCTGCACCAAGTTGGCCTTAGCCAGTTGTTTGGACAGAGAGTCCATCTTCTGTTGAGATCACATTTCGTCCTCAACGTGGATCTCTTGTAGAAGATCTTCCAAGCTAATGTCCAGCTTCTTTCGATGCATTCTAGCATAGAAGTTGCTCCAACCGGCAGGAAGTTTCGAGACTATCCCTCCAACGACATACTTGTCGACGAGGGACATTTTCTCGTCATCTTACTTCTGGCGCAACTTCAGGAATTCTTTTACTTGAGGTAGCATCGCTATCTCGTCTTCGAAGAGCCACTTGTGGTACTTTTCGACGATGAAGTTTTTGGACCTGTTCTCATCATCTTCGTATAGCTTACCCAAAGAATCCCAGATCTCTTTGGCCTTCACCTTCTTGGAATATGACTCTGCCAGAGAGTCTTCCGTAGAATTGAGAATCAGCAGTTTACAGATGTTGTTTTCTCTCTTCTATTTGCTTTGCTTGACGAGTACAGCCGTAATAGCATCGGCAGTTCCTCCTTCTGGAATCGTCGGTTCATCCTCAATCAACACATGGTCTACGTCCACGAGTTGAAGATTAAGGGTGACCTTTCTCTTCCAGATTTGGAAATGTTCTCCGTCGAATTTCTCCAACTTGTTAAAGCTGGTATCGATGAGAGAAGCACGAGAGTTCTCCATCTCCAAGGATCTTGCTTTGAGATTGTTATTCCCGGGGCTTGATCAAAGATGGTAGACTCGATGTCGAGATCAGAGGTTCAACAAACGTTCACCTTCTGATTATTCTCGAGATCCAAGAGGAACACTATAATATAAATCTGATTACAAATCAACAATAATCAGAAGGTAAATCTCACGTTCTTTCTCGCAATCGCAGTTGCTGACGGACAGAACTGAGTTCAGAAAATAAATCTCACGTTCTTCCTTGCAATCGTATTTGCAGACGGACAGAACTGAGTTACAACTCAGATGAAGGAGAAGAAAGAAGAAAGAAATAAAGAAGAAGAGGAAAGGTTCTTGCTGGGGTGATTAAGATCACCGTTGCTCAAAGCAAGATTTGTCCCACCACGATATGCTTCCAGGAACCAGCAAGTTCACGAAGAACTTCTGGAACGCTCGTAAGTCAAAATTTGAGACTTGAACGGGCTTCCTGGACTTTACCGACTCTCTTAACTCTCTTCTTGGTGCATCTTTCAAAGGAGGCCAAGGGGCTCTATTTATAGAGTGGAGTTGAGGCTTCACCTCTTCTCCTATCCGATGTGGGACTAAAATACCAATACTCAAGAATAGAGTTTGATATTTTAGATCATCCCACAATCAGCATAGAAGTGTGCCAGTCCACGCCTAACCCCCCCCCCAAACACTCCCGTGCATGTACGAGACATCCTGGAGTCCGTGTCCGAGTCCGAGCCCGCACAACAAAAATCAACTTGCATCCTTGTTGGATTTAATCCTTTTTCCTTCTAAGAAAAATACTCCCACATGGCACAAACTTGTGCTCCACTACACCTCATGTGCACACCTCAACACAAGCAATACATTATATTGAGATACTCTCCATTTGGTGTAGCCGATGTGGGACTATCTTTTCTAGTCCAAAGGCAAAAATACCAACAATAATTTATTCTAGAATATCAAGTAACCATGTATATCTCATTTATAGATTTGTGTGACACCACTTTGGGCATCGATTCTGGACGACAGGCGAGTACATTCTCTGATAGTTCTTTCATTTACTTGATGATTACTGTGATTCAGTTCTAGTTGTTCTATTTGATCCTCTGTTACAACATATACTAGTATTCTAGATTCATTTACTCGCAATACATGTACTTGACTCGTTTAGCTTCTATTACTCGAATCAATAAAAGAATTATTACTTGAATCAATACAAGAATTATTACTCGAATAAATAGAAGAATCATTACTCGAATCAATATAAGAATCATTACTCGAATCATCATTACTCGAAGCATTGACTCGCATCATTACTCGAAGCACTGACTCGCATCATTACTCGAAGTACTGACTCGCATCATTACTCGAAGCACTAACTCGAATCATACTCGAATCACTGACTAGAATCACTTATTGTAATCACTTGGGCTTACACTGTACTGTCTGGACTCTTATCACATTTTCTCTAGTCCACTTAGCTATATTTTACAGTCTTTATTACCATGCTCTCATGATTTACTGCATTTACTTTTCTTATTCTAAACTGTTGCCATATTTCATAACCTGTCTCAAAATTTCCATGTACATAAATATAACTGCCTATAATTGCTTTATAGTCCTTGTCATTTACTTGGAATTTCTGGATGAGATGTGCTCGTTCCAATCCTGACTGGATACGTTGACACAATTTTACAGAGGATGCGTGTCCTACTTGCTATGGATCCGGAGATGGTTTAGCTACCTTGGGCCCCGATTCTCAGGAGTAGTCGGGAGACTAGTTTAGTAGACTTGTTTTAGATTTCATGTTTAGAACTTGAATTGTAATAAGTTGAGATATTTGACTTTCTATTTGAGATTGTTTGAGATATTATTATTTAGTAGTTTATTTTAAGTTGTTGTTTGTTTAGTATTATTTGTTATCTAGACTTCTTTGTTATCTTATCGTACTTAGTCTGTGATTGAGTATTATCATATATATTGTCCTCCGTTCGGAGTTGAGATCTATGACAAGTACATTATATATTTGCGTGAGTGTTTAGATAGTGACCTAGTACAGCGTTCTACCGTCGATTCTGCGGCATAGGCTGGGCGCTGTTACGCACTTGTACACTTATACCGGGTACGGGTCGTGACACCATCTGATATCTGGTGCCATATGTTGTCTGGCACCATCTGATAACTTCAGTCTTGGCGCCTTTTGTGAGTAGCGCATGATGATAATTATACTTTTTAGGCTTCTACAACTACCATACGGAGTGTCATATCCTCTAGGTAGTCTACCTCTGGACTGACCGAAAGATCTGCGTCGTCCTATCATACCTAACTTATGATAAATAAAATGAAAGTTACAAGAAAACAGTTTAAATGCAATTCATGTTACAAAATGGAAAGAAGTAAAAATATAGTACATAGCCACAAATTTAAATATTTTACATTCCATAGCTAAAATACAATAATATCACAAAATAATACTCAATCAAATGCTAAGTAATAATAAGCAAAATATGATATATAGGGAAGGAAAATCAATATCTTAAGTTGTAAATAAGTCTAGATAATAATTAAGAATCTAATCCAGAAACATCCAAGTCTAGCTAATAATTAAAAAGTCTAGGATTTTGGCAACAACATCCAAGAAGTCTAATTCAAAAAGATAAAAGAACGATAAGTCTATCGGAGACAAATTTGGAAAAAAGTCCTATCATATAACTCTACGCTGAGGCAGATACCAGTCCTTCAAATGCTGCGTATAAGCAGCGTCTAGGTGATCAAGATCCGCTATAGGAGCTGGGTGACAGGAACTACCAGTGCCACTTCCTCCTTAACAATAGGAGGTTTCACTTCGTTCTTAACAGCAATCTCCGCTTTAAGTGTCACTTCCTCCTTAACAGTAGAAGGTACCACTTCCTTCTCAGCAGCAATCTATGCCTCTCTCAAGCAACGTGCTCGGATCATAGGTACTATCTGGTAAGATTATGGAAACATAGAAATTAATGGTCTAACAAATATAAATATATGGAAGGTACATGTTATTGTTTTCCATAAATAACAAGTTAAACAACTTTTGTATTTCAAACTTTGAAAAGAGTACAAGAGACCCTGAATAGGAGATCTAAGTATAATTGATTATAGGAAAGTGCGACGATGGAGATCGAATGCTGTAGTGGTTCCTTTACTCTGTTGACAATCTGACGATGAAACAAACTTGATCTGACTCTCTGAATGCCTGTGAGTGGTGATCTGGGTTGCCGATCAAGAAGCAGTCGAAGGCTCTGAATGAAGGAAGACTTCTTCTATTTATAGGCATACACATGTACGATGTGCACAGATATTTTGGCGCGCACGAGATTTCAGGAGAATCTGTTGTAACCGTACTGTGGGGGCTACTGCTGAGCTGTCACGTGACAGTTGTTGAGATTCTTTTGTTGCTGAAATCCTGGGTAGTTGACACCTGTTCATCAACAGGATTGAGTCAACGACACGTGTTGTGTGCACAATGGTTAATGATCCCGTTCTGTTTAAACATAAAGATCTTGATCATATCGGTAGTGATGTAGTTTGAATAAACTGGATTTAATTGTATCTAAAGAGATACGGTTGCCATACTGGCCACGTGGCATTGTTCCACTTTGTGAAGGAGCTGCACGCCGAACATCACTGAGGCTGCGCTTCTAGACGTAAATGAAGCTATGCTTTTGGACGTCTCTGAGGACGCGCTTCAGGGCATCCAATTGACTGCGTTTTTGGGCATCCAGTTGACTGCGCTTTTTAAAGTTGTATTGGGGGACGTACCTTTGGCTGATATCTGCCAACTGTATCTTGAAACTGGCAGCTTGATCGCTGTCATTTACTATCATCTGACACTTCGTCTGGCGTGCCATTAATGCTAAAGTAATGGCCCATTGTACGGGCCTCGTTTGGAGTGTTGTGCTTTTGGGTTTTCGAAGTGTTATACTTTTGGAGTGCTAAGTCACTGCACTTTTGGAGTGCTAAGTCGTTGTGCTTTTGGAGCTGAGTCACTGCGCTTTTCGGGGCAATGTTGAGTCAACGACTTTATTAAATCTTGCCGCTTTTATGGGGCTGAAAAGTGGTGACTAAAGACTTAGTCAAATACTTCATTAAATGAGATTCATTGTGATTAATTCTAGGTTCATACAATTAACTCGGAGCCTTTGACTTGCTTCCACTTGGCGTGCGGATTGGATTACGCACAACCTATATAAAGGGGATCTTTTGATGAAGCTTTTGCCTATTGCCTCATGACATTCCTCTGTCATGCTCGATCCCGACTTAGCTTCAGACGTCTACAGGCCTTGCATAAGTTGGTTGTTGGTTGTAGATCTCTTTGTTCAAAGAAGCCGAAGTCTTGGTGGAGGACAGATTTAGAGTTTCGAGATGCACTTAAGCGTTTGGCATAAGGGGTTCGAACCTGAACAACATCTTGGCGGTCTTCGAGGGCCAAGACACTGGATTTGGATTGATTGCCGGCTCGCGTATGAGTTGTGTTCCCGTTCTGCTTAATAACTGCTTTGTTCGCTATATTGGAGCGGGAAAGTGATGCGCTTCTGACCAGAAAATGATTCGCTCTGGCGAGGGAGTGATTCACTCTGGCAAAGAAGAGTGCTGCACTTTTGTGGGCTGCACACTTGTAGGCTGTGCATTTGTAGGCTACGCATTTGTAGGCTACGCACTTTAGGCTGAGTAGATAGTCTTTATATGTAATCATGAAGAATCTGTAATAGACCTTTGTAATCATGATTAAGAAAGATCTTTCTTCATGTACTGTGCATTTCTATTCTTTGATGTGTACATCAACTATGTGCCTCCTGCGCTTTGTAGATGTTGCGCTTTTTCATGCTTCTACAAGACCCTTTCAAAGTTTTCAAACTTTGGATAAAGTTTGGAATACTTTGAATAGAAGCATGAAAATGACACGTGGAATAGGAAGTGCGTAGCGCATTGCTGACAGGTTGTCGTCATTAAGAGAACTCTAGTAACCGTCAGTAATTAGTGCTTTAGCCCTCATTTCATTTAAATGATAATGACTCCTCATTTTTTGAAAGAGATCAGAAATGATTTCATTCCTCTTTTACACGTATTTTGAACCATTTTTTCAAATCCGAAGAGCTTCTTAGCTTTATCTGCTGACACGTAGCTTTTTCCTATAAGTAGGAGTCTTTAGAGAGAGAATAAGGCTTTTTACTCTGCCATCTCTTTCAAACTTTTTCAGAAAGACTTCTTCTTCTTCCCCAAATCGAAGCCTTAGCTTTTCTCCATGGCCCCCTAAAATTTGAGGGTCCTTAGAGCTCTCAAGGCCGACAAGGCAGGTGCGGCGAGCACAAGCAAGGCCAAAGGTAAGTGGCCGGCGATCGAGGTTGTCGACCTTGACGACTCTTCGGTGGCTGATGCTGGAGCGCATAGAGACGTGTGACCGGCTGTTGCGAGTAGGTGTTCAATTTGAAATATCGACTCCCTATTTTGCTGATGCGCATGAGTGCTACGTTTCAGAGTAGCGTCTCGAAGATGCATTAAAGCTCCCTCTGCTGATGCGCATGAGCGCTACTTTTCGGAGTAGCGTCTCGAAGATGTGCTAAAGCTCCCTCTGCTGATGTGCATGGGCGGGTACTTTTCAAGTAGCATCTGGAAGATGTGTTAAAGCTCTAACTAATGCGCAGTGTCACCTAACAGTGCCTGTGCTGATGCTTGCTTGCTAATGTGCAGTGTCACTGAATAGTACATGCACTGATGTGCGGTGTCATTGAATAGTGCCTGCGTCATTTGCTTTTTGCGGAAAATACTTTGGTATATTTTTCTGACTTTTGTTTGTTTTATGTGTTGTCTTTGTGACCATCTCTCTTTTTGATGAGATCCTCTTTGACTCATCGGTCTGCACACTAGGCGTAAATTTTGACGAGGCGGTGGTTAACCCTGCCAGGAGGCTGATAACCCGAGGCCAACCGGAGTAACGTTTGGCTAGAATAAACAAATAGTAATTCTCCTACTTATGTCGCATGATGGATCGAGGTAAGTTGTCAGTCGCAGGTGATCTGGGGGTGAGATGCTAAATCATCCCGGAAAGATATCGAAGATCTGTCCCAGGAGCCAGCCATAGAGGTTGCCAAAAAGTTGGCCGAGGAAGCCACTAGAGAGTGGACCGGAGCGGCCATTGAGACGCCGGTCAAGGAGGCCGTTGAAGAGTTGGTCAGAGAGGCCATTGAGAAGTCGACCGAGGAGGCCGTTGAGAAGTCGGCTGAGGAAGCCGTGAGAAGTCGACCGAGGAGCCGGAGAAGCTGTCGATAAGTCGGCTGAAGAAGCCGTCGAAGATCGGACTGATGAGTCAGCCGCTGAAGTGGTTGAAACACCTTTGACAGCTGGGGGAATGAAAGTTAACTTTGAGATGTAGGGGCATTCACCTATGGGAGGTCCCGACCCAACATATGTTCCATGGGGAGCCACTCACAGTGCTACTTCTAACGCAGTGGTGCAAGAGCTGGGTCAAACGGCGTCTAGACCTAATGTTGTCGTTCCACTGGTGGCCTCTGCCTTGGCTATAGCTGCTCTTGTCCCGACACCAACTTCTACTCCTGTGGCGGCTGTTGCTCCTGCTCCCTCTCTTCCAGATCCTTCTACCGTAGCACCTCCGATGACCCCAATGAACATGGATGATAAAGATTATTACGCCAACCTAATCCTCGACACCATTTATAACGCTTTCAAGTGCGGTGTGGAGAGTGTCTTACAGCACAACCAAACTTTTGCGCTGGCTCGGTCTACGACAAGGACCCAGTTAGTGGAATTCTACGAATATCCTGAGTATGAGACGAAAGCTGATGCCCTGGAGGCCTCTCTGCGGAGTTGGAAGCTACTGTTCTGGAGCTTCAAAGTCTTGAGTGTAATCTTTCGGCCATAGCGGACGAGGAGCTAGAGAAGATGGTTGTTGAAATCTTCCAGCATGAACGGGAGCGAGAAACTGTTGCCCATAGGATCGCTAAGGTCGAGGCAGAAGTTGGAGAAGTGGATACTGCCGAGGAAGTCCAGTTACTGCCGAGGTAGTCCTGGTTTGCCGCTAAGCAACCCTGGAGGAGCAGTGTGACGAACTCCGAGAACAGATCCGATACTTGGAGAGAAGCTGGCCACCGGAGAGAGTGAACTAGAGAAGTCGAATGACCAGCAGAGGTCCCTTCGCCAGCGATCTGAGACCTTAGCTCGGGAGAACGAAAGTGCTAGTACTCGTCAGACAGAGCTGGAGATTGCATAACAAGGCAAGTCCCAGCTTAGGGATAAAGCAGCCAGATGTCAAGAAGCAGAATGGCGAGCCAAGAGTCCGTTGGACCCAGAATTGTCTTCTTACGGAATCAGATCAACGACCTGACTTGTCGGCCCTCCTAGACAACCGCTCTATCATTTTTCTTTTTTGTTCCTCCTCTTTTAGGGAGGCTTTTTATTTTTGATGTAGTAGGAACTTTTTTCTTTTAAAAGAAATAAAAGTCTGGATTCTACTTCTTTATTTGTCCAACTGTTATGAACTTTTTGTGGTTGTATTACTCCAATGGGGATATTTCTTGTGGGGGTATTTACTTAGAGGTAATATGAACATGGTAAATACAAAATTTGTAGTAGAATTCACTCACCCAAAGGTTATACAAACATGGTGAGAAGAGATTCTGTAGGAAAGAACAACTCAGAGGTAATATAGACGTGGATGTTCTAAAAATAAAATATAACATCCCAAGGTTTGTTATATAAGAAGGTTTACTCAGAGGTAATATGGACGTGGTAAACTTTTAATTTAATGACATCTTTCTTTAAAGGTAGGATTGAACCTTGTCGGGGTATAGAAAACAGCTCAGAGGTAATATGGACTTGGATGTTTTCTAATAAGGAAGGAATATACCCGAGCAGCTGGGCTTTAGGATGACGACGGAAAATGAACTCGTTTTTCGAATTTATAGAAACTTGCTGGGGATGTGGAAATACATGTTGATAGACTTCAGACATAGTACTTCTTTAAAAATTTGTCATTGATCGACATCATTAGCAAATTACCTTTAGGTTTGGCCAGCCGGTAAGCACCATTAGAATGGACCGTCTCTATGACAAATTGTCCTTCCTACTTGGGTTCAAACTTGACATGCATTTTTTGAGTCATGACCATCGGCCTTCGAACTGATAGCAGCAAGTCACCGACTTGATACGTCCTTTCCTTGACCTTTTTCTTGAAGGCCCAAAAAATTCGAGCTTAATATAGCTCGATACGTTGCTGAACTAGTAGACACTTTTCATTCAATGCTTCCAACTCTTACAGCCGACGTCGTTGATTGTCTTCGTTTGTCAGCTGGTTAGTGACTGCCACCCGTAGAGACAGAATTTGAATCTCCAGGGGGAGTACCGTCTCGCTCCCGTAGACGAGAGAAAATAGCATGTTGCTAGTAGGTGTCCGAACGGTTTTGCAGTAAGCCCATAGAAATTTGTCAAGTTTTTCATTCCAGTCGCGCTTATTAGAAGATACGACCTTCTTGAGTAACTTAACAATTGTCTTGTTGAATGCTTTGGCTAGCCCATTTGTTGTAGGATTTTAGGGCATCGATGCTACATTTTGTATCCAATTTTTATCACAAAATTGATGGAACGCATAGCTCACAAACTGGGGGCCATTGTCTTGGATAATCCTTCGAGGAACTCCGAAGTGGTAGATAACGTGATGCTTGACAAAGCTGATCACGTTTGAGGTTTCAACCTCATCCAATGGTATCGCCTCCAACCACTTGGAAAAGTAGTCGGTGATGGCGAGTATGAATCAGTGTCCTTTGGAGGACAGAGGGCTGATCGGTCCAATGATATCCATCCCCCGTTCTTCGAATGGCTAAGTGGTCGCAGTGGGATGTAGGAACTCAGAAGGCTGCTGTTTGGGATGGCCCGGGACGGGTGGATGTGCTTGTAGTATCTGGCCTTCATGAATCTAACCCATAGGTTCTGATTCGTACGAAGCTTCCACCACAGTTTCATCGAGAAGGCATCCACAATGTGAGAGACTTTAGTGAAGCCCAGGCCCCCTTCCTCGGTTGGTCTAGACATGGTGTCCCAACTTGCCCAATGATGCTTGACGTGGCCTCAACTGTGCCCCTAAAAGAAGTCGCAAAGGATGCTTTCAACCAGGGAGAGTACCTTCCTGGGAGGGGAGCACGCTGTCAGGGTATATATGGGAATGGAAGTGAGAACATGTTTGATGAGGATCATCTTGCCGCCTGGAGGTAAGGTTATATTGTGCCACCCCTCCAGTTTTCTCCTGATTCTGTTAATCAGCTCCTCAAAAATGCCCGAGTTAGATTTACCGTACACGAGGGGACAACCGAGGTATTGGAACGGAGGGTGTTTAATGGCGAAAGAGGTAATATTGGAGATGCTAGCCGCGTTCTCTCTCTTGATGTTGTAGGTTACTACAACAGAAATACCTTTTAATGACGGCTAAAAAGCGTCATTAATTACAAACCATGACGCTTTTTTTCTCAATCCAAGCGTTATGAAAACGGGTGTTATAAATGTTTTTAAAAGCGTTATAAATAATTCATCCAAAACCGTCATTAATAGGTTAAATTTTTGCTACGATTTATTTTCAAAGCGTTGTGGATATTTTTGTAAAACCGTGATGAATAGTAAATATACTTCAAAATTTAGGACATTTTGAAAGCGTTATGAATATTGTAGAATTCAGAAAATATTGAAAGCGTTATGAATAGATGATCTGTATATAGTCATTGTATTACATTTATAACGCTCTATACTGCATGTTATATATTACATTCCAAACACTGCTCAATTCAATTCGAAAACAACCACTTTGAACCATATTCACAACAAAATATTGAAATGTAATATAAAGTACCATTCTCCATTTCATTGTCTCAAAATAGGGTACATTAACATCTCACAGATATAGAGTACTTTAGCTAGCTACATTTCATTGTCTCAAAATAGAGTACTTTAGCTACCATTCTACATTTCTCCAATTCATTATATACATCTTCTCAAAGTATATAGAGTATCCAATATAGAGTACACTTTAGCTACATCAAAACAATCCACATCAAAATATCTCACAGATACTGTAGCGAAGAAGCAAACTTGTAGCGAAGACTGTCCACAGCACATGTACGTATAGCAAAACCCTGAAAAGGATAAAACAAGGTTTAATATACTTTAAGATAAATAAAATAAAACAAAATCCTCACTTTAGAGTCTGTCAATTTTAGAGTCTTTAATGGCCAGCTCAGGCTCTACGAACATACACAGACCAGAGCTTGAAGAGTATGATGACTGATGAGGATATAATACAAAGCCATCTCATGACATAAATTATTTCACTTCTCAGAGATACAGAGAAACAAGCATGTGAAATATTATTCCTGCAAAGCAATTATCCAAGGCATTGACAAACCCAGGACCCTTATAGTCACAAATTAAGTGCTAGATTTGAGATGAAACAAGCTCCAGTAATATATGTATATGTGTACACTATACTAAAACACATGTATGTAATGGTCTGAACATGTTACAAAAATTAATTCTAACGGGTAAATCCCGTGAGTATATTGGCGTGGGTAAAATTACTAACTATCCTCATAACGGCTCATGTCCATTAGTATTTTAATTATTCTAGTGGCTATAGCCGTTAGGTATTATTTTTCTAACAGGTATATAAATATATGTTAACAGTGAATACTAACGGGCTTTAACCGTTGGTATATTTAAAAACTTATAAAAAAACTTAATTATATAATTAAATAGCAACAAGAATATGTCGTTAGTATATTTAAAAATATGGAAAAATAAAATAAAATAAGACCATTAACACCAATACCTCATCGATGGTTTGTCCCCAAACCTTGAATAACTTTAACTTGAAGGCCTGTGCACTGAAATGTATACAAAAGGTAAAATTAGGAGAAGAAGAAACACATTTGTTACTGATGTAATGAAGTGTGTCGTGTTATTACTTGTTACGTTTGAGCATCTGCATAACATATTTCCAAAACATAATCAAGTCCACCACGTGTACTGTATATTTTTAAGGCAAGATAAATAAAATGAACATTATGAGCAACAGTAAAGTAATGCAAACATAGACAAACCTGCACTTCATCACAATAATAATAAAAATATCTTCCATTGTCTGGCAACTATCCTGCATAAATTTTATCAATCATGAATCCCCCTGCTTAAGCCTTTCACATGGTCAGTTATGGTTGGAGCAATAATAATTAACATCTTCAACTACCTAATATTTCATGGAGGACTTTATGAAATACAATGGTCGAAAAGCTTGCTTAATGGTCAACAAGGGCATCCTCCTATAACTAGAGAGCAATATGTACAATTATCATTATGTTTCTTGCAGCTAGCTAGTCTAGTCACCAACACCAAGATGGAAGGGTGCTCATACAGATGTTGACTAAACAAATAAAATTAGTTCCATAGTAGTTTAAATTAAGTGCAGTTTCTTAGTTCAATACTACCTCCTTAGAATTTATGCAAATTACCTACACATGAAGTACAAATAGTCATCATCATCCATCCTATGCAAGAACAACCTCAGTCATTGTTTCAACAGGGAAGTCTTCATAATCGGTGATGCCTGTGATCAGTATCATTGTGTTTGGCTGTAACGTTGTTTCAAGTAATCTGTATCCTTGTGTTTGGCTATAACGGAGCAGCTCACCCTAGTATCCTGTGATCTGTATCCTTGTGTTTGGCTATAACGGCGAAGCTCGCCCTAGTCGGAATTGACCCCTCTGGGGTGGTCTCGAAGATCCGATGGCCACCCCAGCCTCCCTTCCCGGAACCCCGTGCCTTCGCGACCCCGCTCCACCTCCAGCCCTCTATCTCCAGAGGCGCAGACCGGAGATGCCCCCACCCGGTGTAGCATCCCCCCTCCGGTGGACCCGTCAGACGGCGGCACCCCGCGGTGCTCCTCCCCCGCTCAGTCCGGCCGGTCGGACCTCTGGAGCGTCGGGCTCCTCAGGCCTGGGACTTCCCCACCAAGAACAGCCGAGGACTAATTCAAATTTTGAATTTCCTCCCTTTTCATGGTGAAGGTGGGAAGAGTCGCATGCTATGCGTCCACTTCAGCGCTGGACTATGCGCCCCCATCAGCACCGGGCTATGCGCCTCGCGGGACAGACATGCGTCCGTTGTTGGCCCGACGTCCCCGAGCAACCATGCGCCCCCGTCTTGCGAGGGTGGTTATGCGCCCACTTCGGGGATCGCACGTCATGCGCCCATTACCGAAAGCTCCCGTACGCGCTCTTCTACGAGGACCGGCCATGCGCCAGTAGGACCGGCACCCCCCACCGGTTCAGCCCCCCGGCCATGCGTGAGACCCCATCCGAATCTACCTCATGCGCACTCCTCGGCCGGTCATGCGCACTCCCTGGCCGGTTATGCGTCCACTCTGACCGTGGTGCTCGGCAGGCCGTATGCTCCCTCCTACCGCGGACAACTATGTGCCCTCCGCGGCCGGTCATGCGCCCAATCTGGCTCCCCTTCCTGTCATATGCGCCCACTCCCGGGAGCCGCCGGGTGCGCATGCGCCTGCCAGGGGCGGCCATGTGTCCGCTATCGCAGGCTTCGTCTTCGCTGGAACGTCTTCCCTTCCGACTAACACATCGACCCTGTCTTACGCAGAGGTGCTGCGCCCAGACAGAGGGCCTCACCTCACCTTCAAATAAAGGATCCTGAACTACTGGATATCGAACTCCCGCCTACTGCAGACGGCCAAACCATTTGTGTGCCCTTCTCTATGGAAGAGATAGGCTCCTTAGCGGCCGGCTTTGCAAAAATGCCGGTCCTAAAGTTCCCTTCAGGGTGTCCAAAGATCGCCAAAGCTCAAGAAGTTATAGCTGGTTGGGGCCTGACCTCAGCATAAAGATTCGCCCCGCTAGATCCCAAGCACATGTACCTATACCTCTCCTCCGAATCCGACTTCACCACGGTTTGGGCCAAAGGCACCACAATCATCGACGCTCACAGCGATAAAATCGTCAAGTGGACCCCCAGCTTCAACCCCAAAGTTGACTCGACTATCATCTCGACGTGGATCACCCTCCCCAACCTAACCCTTGTGTGCTTCGCCCCCGCCGCCCTGAAGAAAATCGTTGGTTCTTTTGGCTCATTGGTGGCCATTGCCAACGACACACGCAACCTCACCAAAGGAAACTTCGCTAAGAAATGTGTGGAACTCGACCTGTCTAAGGATCCCCCACCCATATCGATATTGAACTCGGGAGCCGGATGCACTCACAGGCGCTGCTGTACGACAACAGCACCATTTTTTGCAAAAACTGTCAAATTCGGGGCCACCTCACTGACCAGTGCTTCAGGGCACACCCGGAGCTGAAGAAAAAACATCCCCGGAAGGCGCAACCCCGAAGGAGACCCTCTCCACACCTGTATCCCCGATCCTCCCCCGGCCTAACAAACACTCCCACTTTGTAGACAGAGACGACACTCCTAGGAAATGCCTACACCCCCCCCCCGTCAACCATCCCTCCTCCCGAGCCAACGGCCATCCTTCTCACCAACCAATTCGACACCCTCATATCTTTCTCCCCTACAGATAACCTGGAGAGCTTCACCTCATCCTCCCCTATGGACAACTAGGAGAGCCCCCCACTCGTAGCGCCCTCTTCCGACGAGCGCGAGAACCCGCCTACCGTTGCATCTTTTGTCGGTAGAGAGATGGTCCAGCTTGCCCTGATCCTCCACCCAGCCTTCGTCAGCATAGCAAAATCCCCTCTCATCTCCGGCATCGTCTCCGCGGAAGACCCGGATAGACTCAGACTCGTCCTTGCTGACATGCTTCAACAAGCCCAGGAAGTCGGATTCCTTGACCCTACCAACCCCCTCTGTGTGCCGATGGATCGCGAAGGCGCTACTGATACCCAGCCAGAGGAACACGGTAACTTAACAAACAGATAGCTCGAGGCATCGGTCGCCCCATCCACAACGACCTCGAACAACAGATCTGCTCACAATAAAAAGAAAAATCACAGCCTCGAGCCCACGCCCATGACCATGAGGTCAGCCGCAAAGCTCAACAACCACCTCCCCTGTACCTATCCCAATGCTTAACATCCTTTCGTTGAATGTCAGAGGGCTGGCCAATAAACCCACCTTAAACAGATTACTCAGCCTCAAGAAAATCTACCGAATTGACATCATAGTCATCATCGAACCCAAAATCCTTCACACAAAAATCAAATCCATCCAGATGCAACTCGGCTTCCCGGCCGCCATTGCCGGATGCAACGACATCTGGATCCTCTTCGCCGCTGAATGCAAATTTGCCACTGTTCATGACTCGAAGCAGGCTCTCTCATGCTCGGTAGAACACCCCACCATCTAATCCCGAACCTTCCTCTCCGTCGTCCACGGCAGCTGTGACATTCCCGAGCACAAGTAACTCTGGGCTAATCTGTCAGACACCCACCTCCACCTCCACAACCTTCCGTGGCTGTGTGTCGGCGACTTTAACATGATTTTGAGTAGAGATGAGAAGTCTGGGGGTCGCCCACCCCCTCTGCAGGCCATGAAAAACTTCAACACCTTCATCTTCAACGAACACTTGGCCACCCTTCCTTTCTCTGGAAGCGCATTCACTTGGTGTAAGATGCAAGAAGGTGCTCGTATATAATATTCCTGCCTCGACCGGACACTGTTCGATAAGCGCTGGTCCGATATGGGTCTCATCTCCAACCTCTCATACCTCAACTCCACTGAATCGGACCACTCCTCCCTCCTGATCGAGATTAACAGCAATTCCAACCTCATCAAGAAGCCTTTCAGATTCCTGGACTTCTGGAACCACCATTCGAACTTCCGTAATATCATGGCCTCTGCCTGGAGATCTACAAGTAACCTTGACCCCTTGTTCAAATGGCGGACAAGCTGAAAGCGACCAGGACAGAGTTGTCGATATGGAGCAGAAGCGCCTTCTATAATATTTTTCAGGCGATTAAGATGGCAGAGGATGATGTTACCCGGGCGAAGCACTAGTACGCCACGAACTGTTCCCTGGAGAACCGTGCGACGCCCAACCTCACCATAGCCCTTCTCAAATCCAGGTTGAAGGTCGAGACCGCTTTCTGGGAATAGAAAGCCAGACTTACCTAGGACGCAGAAGGAGACAAAAACTCCAGCTTCTTCCACTCATGCGTCAATGGCCGTAGGCAACAGCTTAACCTGCACCAAATTGTCGACGATAATGGCACATTAATCAAAGACCAGAGGCGCATCTACGATGCGGCTGCTAACTTCTGTACCAAATTATTCTCTAAAGAGATCATCGCTAAGGATAAGAAGTTCCTGGCCAAGATACCCAACATGATCAGCGCTAGAGAGAACGATTAGCTCCTGACTCCACCCTCTACGAACGAAGTCAAATCCGTAGTGTGGGCTCTTGACGAGCATAGAGCTCCCGGGCCCGATGGTTTCAACAGGGTGTTCTTCCGATCCTGCTGGGACATCATCTAACCCGACCTCCACGAGGCCACAATCGCCTTCTTTCAAGGCGCCAGATATCCAAATTCTATTTCCTGTGCTAACCTCATCCTTATCCCAAAACAAACAACCCGGAGACCTTCCGCGACTTCCGACCCATCAGCTTATGCACCTTCACCAGCAAAATAATATCGAAGATCATCGCGACCCGCATGTCCGTTCTCATTTCCAAGATCATATACGAAGAGCAAAGCAGTTTCGTCCCGGGTCAAAATATCACCGACAACATTCTTCTCGCATAGAAAATGATAACTTGCATGAAATTCCCAGTTAGGAGGGGAACGTCGCCATCAAGCTCGACATGGAGAAGGCCTATGATCGACTGGATTGGCAATTCATGATTTGGGTTTTTAGGGCCTTCGGTTTCTATGAAAGTTGGATTGACGTCATCTTTAGATCCATTAGCAACTCCTGGCTCTCAACAGTCATCAACGGACAAGTCGAGGGTTTCTTCAAATCCAGCAGGGGGGTCAGACAGGGAGATCCCCTATCTTCTACCGTCTTCATCATATCAACGGACGCGCTTAGCAGAAACCTCAACAGCATGGCTAACACCCCCAGATTTAATTACTTCCATACCTCCACTGGTTGCCCCTTACTCACCCATCTGGCCTATGCTGATGACATTCTAATCTTCTCCTCTGACGACATCGTGTCAGTCGAGGTGGTCCACCGAACGCTAGAGAAATACACCAGATGCTCGGGACAGCGAGTTAATACCAATAAAAGCGTCATCTACACCCACCACAAAGCTGACAGGATCCACTCAGCTAATCTATCAAACTTAACCTCCTTCTCCACCACATATCCACCATTATCTTACTTGGGATGCCCGCTGGTGTACGGTAAAGCGAACGCTGCCATCTTCGACAACCTGGTGAGTAAAATCAGGAAGAGAATCGAGGGCTAGCACAATACGACCCTCTCTCCAGGCAGTAAGATGATTCTGATCAAGCACGTCTTTTTTTCCGTCCCCATCTACACTCTGGCCGTTTGCTCCCTCCCAAGAAAGTTTTATCCTCTTTAGAAGCCCTCTTCTCCGACTTCTTCTGGAGCCACTCTGACGGGAAAGTCAAACACCATTGGGCCAGATGGGACACCATGGCCAGACCCACGATCGAAGAAGGGCTGGGATTCTGTAAACTGTCGAACATCGTCGACGCTTGCTCTATGAAGTTGTGGTGGAAGCTTCGTACGGAGACCTCTATATGGACCAGGTTCATATCGGCCAGATACTTCAGATACTCCCACCCCGTGATTGCAGTTGCTAACAATCGATTGTCTGTATCCTGGCACCACATCCTTCGTGGGTGTCACCACGCAGAACTACACATTCACCTGCAGCTCGGCAATGGGTGTTCGTCGCTGTTTCATGAACGCTGGCTCGAAGATGTCACCTTCCACCGAACCCCTAATTCCGGAGGGTGAGGTCAGACTCACAGATGCCGCGGTGTAACTCCTCGATGTTCCCGACGCCTGGCAGTGGTCTCCCAAGTCTGACGGAGTCTTCTCTTTAGGTTTAGCTAAGACGGTTCTTCGAGGAATCGAAGTACCTTCCCCTATAATTGCCCCTTTTGGTCTTCCTGCATCCCCACCAAATGGTCTATTTTGCTCTGGAGAGCATATCGCAGGAAGCTTCTGACCGACAACTCCCTTTCCTCCATCAGCTTCAGCCTCGTATCGAAATGCTACTACTGTACCTCATCCTGTACAGAAACTGTCGAACACGTACTGCTAGACGGTGACCTCGCTTCTCTGGTATGGGCCAGCATCTCACACCATTGCAGGCACAATCCTCCAGCCGAGGGCTTCAACGATCTTCTCGCCAGCTGGGGCTATACCTACGGGCATCAAATCGTCGCAGCGACCGGTATTTGGATACTCTAGATGAATCGGAACAAATTTAGATATGAAGGTCACCAATTTAACCCCAACCAACTGATCAGGGAGACCCTTCGGCAAATCGCTAAGATTAGCAGGCGATGCTCCCACTCCACAGACTTCATCTGGTCTGCTCTGTCCTTACCCTAAACTTGGGACAGTGACCGGTTTTTGGGTTCTGCTGTCTTTTGTTTCTGTGTTTCAGCTCGCACAAGATGCGCTTACTTGTATAGGCTTCGACATTTTGTGCCTGATACATCAATAAAGCTTTGTTTCGACCGATATATATATATATATATATATATATATATATATATATATATTTGCAAGAAAACCTATTTTATTCAAGAAGGCTGAAATAGCCCAAAACTATACAAGTATACCAATAGACGCAAAATGTCGAGGCATATACATGTATACTAACAAAAAGAGAAAACGAGAGGCAAAACGGCTAAGCTGGGAAAAGGAGAGAGTCCCAGAAGACTGCATGGCTATGCGAGCAAAGGGAGCTACGTTTCCGGTACTGGCGAATGGTCTCCCATATGAGCTAGTCTGCGGTGTACTGGTGGCCTTCATATCTCGCCTTGTTGCGATTTTTCCAGATTACCCAAGTTACGGTAGCTGCCACAATCGGGTGGCCATAGGACACGGATACCCAGGCCGCAGCTCGGTCGGGGAAGCTGTCGTCCCCAAGAGCTGTCCTGCAGTGCTGGGACAGTACTCTCCAGACCTTAACAGGAAAGTCCCTCTGACAGAAGATATGGTCGACAGTTTTTGACTGACGTTCAGAGCAGCAAGTGCACGCGGATGCAAAGCTGAACCAAATAGTATTGAGAGTGTCGTCGGTGGGTAGGATGTTGCAGAGGGCTCTCCATAAGAGAAAGGACCACTTCTTAGGGATGCAAGTCTGCCAGAAAGATGCTTTTGTGGGAGAGGGCATCGAATGGCCTCGGATCATTCATCTAGCCGATCTAATCGAGAATGATCCAGCAGCTACGGCCGACCGCCGGATCTCATCTGCTTCCATTCCGATCGTCAATTCGCTGCGACGGATATTGTCGACTGCCTCTTGTCCGGTCCAGACTCGAACCTTATTCCAGTTCCAGTTATTATCAGAGGAGTTCCATAAGTCCTTAATAGTGTTGTTCCAAGGGGCGGTAGAAAGATTGGGAAGCAAGGTGGTTCCAGCCCAACGTTCCATAAATGGCGAGAAATTCCCGTCGCCTAACTGTAGGCGAATGACAGGTTCTATGAGAGACCGACCGATAAAAATGCGACGCCAAGCCGCGGAGGATCTGCTATTCGAAATGGCCGTCGACGGGTGGATGTGCTTGTAGTATCTGGCCTTCATGAACCTGGGCCACAAGTTGTGGCTCGTGCGAAGCTTCTACCACAGTTTCATCGAGAAGGTATTAACGATGTGGGATAATTTGGTGAATCCCAGGCCCCCTCCCCGGTGGGACAAGCCATAGTATCCCAACTAGCCCAATGATGCTTGTCTTTGCCTCCTTGATGCTCCAGAGGAAGTTGCTAAAGTTGCTTTCGATCGAGGAGAGCACTTTCTTGGGAGGGGAACACGACGCCAAGGTGTAGATGGGAATAGAAGTGAGGAGGTGATTGATGAGGATCATCTTACCACCTGGAGATAGGGTAGCGTTATGCCAACCCTCGAGTTTTTTTCCTAATGCGTCTGATCAGGTCCTCAAAAATCCCAGCGTTTGATTTACCGTATACTAGGGGGCAACCTAGGTAGTGGAATGGAGGATGTTTGATAGGGAAGGGGATGATGTTGGAGAGGCTCGCCACGTGTTCTCTCTTGATATTGTGGTGGGCGTAGATAACACTTTTGTCCGGGTTAACTTTCTGGCCCGAGCACCTAACGTATCTCTGAAGGGTGTTGTGGACGATATCCACCGACTCGGCCTCCCCGGAAGAGAAGATGAGGATATCATCGGCAAATGCCAGGTGGTTGACGATCGGGCATCCGCTGGCGGTATGATAGTGCTGGAAGTTGGGGGGTGCTCTTCATTTTTGTTAAGGTTTCTGCTCAAGGCGTCCGCCGTAATGATGAAGATGGTAGAAGATAGAGGATCACCTTGCCTGACACCGTGGCTTGATTTGAAAAAGCTGTCGACCTGCCCGTTGATAACCGTGGAAAACTACGAGTTGCTGATCGATCTCCACACGATGTTGGTCCAATTTTTAAAAAATCTGAAGGCCCTGAACACCCAGATCATGAATTGCCAGTCCAGTCTGTCGTAAGCTTTCTCCATGTCCAATTTGATGGCTATGTTGCCCCCTCTTGCTGGGAGCTTCATGAAGGTAATTAACTCTTGGGCTAACATGATGTTATCCTGAATATTTCTTCCCTGGACAAAGCCACTCTGCTCCTCCGAGATGATCTTGGGTAGAAGATCGGACATGCAAGAAGCGATGATCTTGAAAATGATCTTATTGGTGAATGTACAAAGACTGATCGGACAGAAATTGTGGAATGTCTCTGGGTTGTCTTTCTTTGGGATAAGGATCAGGTTGGTGCTCGAGATGGCTCTGGGGTAAGTAGCTCATTGGAGGAATGCAGTAACCGCCTTGTGAAGATCCACCTTGATAATCTCCCAGCATGAGCGAAAGAAAACCCCTGAAAACCCGTCTGGACCGGGCGTACTGTGTTCGTCAAGGGCCCAGACGGCATATTTCACCTCTTGCTCGGAGGGAGGCTGTTCTAACCGAACACTGTCGGTGTCGCTAATAAGCTGGGGAACCTCTTCCAGGAAGGTGTTGTCTCTGAGGACCGATTCCTTGGAGAACAGCCGGGAGTAGAACTACGCGACCGCTGCTTGGATATCCTCTTGGTCGCTGATGTTGATCCCGTTGTCATTGGCTATCTGATGAAGAGTGAGTTTCTGTCTACGCCCATTGACGTAGACGTGGAAGTAACTCGAGTTTTTGTCTCCTTTGTTGTCCCATCGAAGTCTCGCTTTCTGCTTCCAAAAATTGGTCTCAACTTTCAGCCTGAATTTTAGGATAGCTATGGTAAGGTTAAGGGTATTTCTTGTAGCTAGCGAACGGTCGATCATGAACCTGGCTTCGGTACGGGTAACGTCATCCTCAGCTTCACGAATAGCTTGAAAAATATCCCCATAGGCTTGTTTGCTCCAGACCGATAGGGCTTTCCTCGTGGCCTTTGTTTGCCATTAATTGTCGTAGAACAGAACAGTTTTATTGGAGGACTGAACTTTGACTCACAATTACAAACTCGCTTGTACAAAAGAGAGCCTAGGAACAAAACTTAAGAAAAGCAATCTAAGTACAATTATTTAGTTTAGATTCTGGAGGGTAACGGTAGAGGCTCAGGAAAGTGCTATCAACTCTGTCTTACTCCTTGGACGATCGAACGCAATCTCGGCTCCGGTGAAGAAATGCTCTCTCTCTTTGCTCGGGTGTGTGTATATCTCTCTGTATGTCTCCGTGTGCAAGGGAATAGTACCTTACTATTTATAGGAATTCATGAGTAATGGGGTGTACAGCCACGTGGCTAATTTTGGGCCATATCCTTGTAACTGTGCCTCGAGAAGTGGGCAGCTGGGGATTGGTTAAGATTGATCATGATCTGTTTGTTGCACTAAATCCGAACTGTTAAGACTTGGTCAATTTCTGCCACGTGTCTCAACTGCTACTCTGTGGCGAGCCGCATTAATGATGTATTCTGGTTGAGCCGTATGAAGGACTGTCCCATAACCGAGCCGCATGAAGAGTGTCTCATGATCGGGCTGCATGAAGGTTGTCTCATAACCGAGCCGCATGAAGGACGTCTCATAACTGAGCCGCATGAGAGTTGTCTCATGACCGAGCCGCATGAGAGTTGTCTCATGACCGAGCCGCATGAGAGTGGTCTCATGACTGAGCCGTATGGGAGTGGTCTCATGACTGAGCCGCATGAAGGTCGCATAGGCGATCCGCATAAAGAATCTCCTTTGGAATTTGTAAATTGTGCCAGATATCATGATGATTTTTTCGTCTTTTTAGGAGCATGTCATGTCTTATCTTTATGTCAGAGCCATCATCTCTGTCAGAGCTGTCGCCTTTATGTCAGAGTAATTATGGCCAGCTGTTTAGGCTGATTTCAAACCGCATAAGGCCGCATGAAGCTCCCAGGGATTTTGAACCACATGAAACTCCCCAGGTTTTGAGCCGCATGAAGTTTCATGTTAATTCTGGGCCGCATAGAAATTCCTATACTTTTCCATGCTTCTACAAGACCCCATTCAAAGTTTTCAATTTATAAAATTGAAATACTTTGAATAAGAAGCATGGGTATGTCCGCATAAGCTCTTCATGCCGTATAGACTTCTCTGGCCGCATGCTGGTCTCGTGCCATGTAGGCATCCCATTAATTTTTTTTGATTTACTTTGATAATTTAAAGCCGTCTTTTGGATAGAATCCCAAGAGTCACCTTTATCCTTTAGGCAGCACGAAATTCGAAGCGATGTCTATCAGTTTATACGCCTCTGTCAGCCTATAAATACGAGTAGTTTTTGAGGAGAGAGGTTCCTTCTTTCCTTCTTCCAATTTTTTCATTGCCCTAGTCGTCGTTTTCTCTTCTCTCGATCATCCATGCTCCCAAGGCTTCTTCCAGTGCTGCGACGAAGGGCAAAGGACTTGCCTCCTCGTCGAACATGGCGAGTTCGATTCACCCCTGAAGAACAAATAGGTAACTCTAGAGGGGGTGAATAGAGTTTATGACAATAATATCCAATTAAAAAATTAAACTCTTTCACCAACAGTAAATAATCAGAGTAAATACGAAAATAATAAGAGCGAGAAAGCATACGCAAACACAACCGATTTTAACCTGGTTTCCCTCGTGGAGGACTAGTCCAGGCCTGAGAACTCTAGCTCAAGATTAAATTCACTATTTGTGAAATAGTAGTTACACCCCGTGCCTTTTCTTCAGAAGAGCACGTCAACTTCTTATAGAGATCGCAGTGGCGATGCTTGGAATTTTCCAAGCGACTTTTTGAACTCTTGCACAAACTCCTAACTGAAGAGCACATAGTACTTTGAGGCTTAGGGAGCTTGTGGCTAGTAGATGAGAAGGGTAAGGCTTGTATAAGGCTTTAGAGAGAAGAGAAGATTGGATGATTGAAAATGAGAGAATTCAAGGCCTATTTATAGTGTTCTGGATAGGCAGAATTTGGCCAGAATTCTGTGACAAGAATTCAATTTTTTGGCCGTTGGACAACTAGCATACAGCAAACCCTAAAAATTAGGGTCCTGTAATTTAGGGGACAGAATTCGGCCCGAACACTGTGTGGTGGCAGAGTTCGGCCCGAACTCTGTCTCCAGAAGACAGAATTGGTCCATTGGGCTTTATGGGCTAATTTGGTTTGGTAGAGCTTTTGGGTTAAGGTATTGGCATAGATAAATGCCCAAATTGCTCAGTGCAACTCAGTTTACATTTATCTAGACTCAAAAAAAATGTAAAATACAGACTCGAAACAAAGTACGCTGCAGGTACAAGCCGTAGTCCGTCTTGTACTGAGTTCAGTCTTGATGTGTCATATTGAATTATGACAAGTATCGTATTGTCAATTTTATCAATATTTAGTTGACTGTGATTTTATGTCAACAATCTCCCTCATATTGATAATTGACAAAATAATTTTTGTATATTCAATGTTCATACCTGGAGACATTAAAAAAATAGTAGCTCCCTCGTAATCAGTGTGAAACTAAAAATAGCTCCCTCATACACATTGCTTCGATGTAATGTCCTGATAAATACAAGCTTTTCCAAAAACAACACAGATACATAATACAATATGATATGATGATAACGTGAATATCAAATAATTCTTCCCCCTTTGTCATTTATCAAACACAACTATCGAGAGAATGGAAATAACTGGCAAGCACACCAAAAAAAAACTGCATCAAGTGTCTCAAGAGTCATAAAACATAAATAAGTCCAATACAATAGAGATCAACTACATAAACTAGAAATCCATAGTGCAGAAAAAATAAACATAAGATCCTCAGCAGCAGCAGCAAGTAGGAGACCACATCCATCACGGAGCTCGTGAAGGTGCAGCGTCGTCAGAAGGATCAGTGAATGAACGACGAGGGTCCACGAAAGCTGCATCCAGATCCAGATAGCGTATGACCCAAGGGTCATCGATACGGTATCCATCGCGAGCAGGGTCCCGCTCCGTAGGAATAGGCATGGAAGGATGACGAGACATAGAGTACCGAATGTCATACAGTGAGTTGCTGATGGCACTCATCTGCAGGGTGGTATGGTAGTCAAGCTGGGTTCAGCGATCATCCGCTAAAGTGAACCGATCGCGAAGCATAGTCTGAATTGACTCAAGAGTAGAAGGAGGAGGAGGCGCATCCTGTCTAAGAGCAGGTGCGTCAGCCTGAGCATCGGAGTGCTCAGACTCAGCAGGAGAGCCGACAGTTGCCTGAAGCCGCCGTGTCTTAGATAAGAAGGCATGGGCAGGGAGGAACTGACACTCATCAAGGGGAACATAAAAAGCACAAAAAATTATAGGAAGATAGATAGCATAGACCAATGACCTGGGCTTCTTCCTAGCATTAATCATCCAGTCCATCATGGTACGTGGAAGATTAAATGAAACATGAAAATGAAGATGATACGAGACAGAGATCTCAAAATATGTAACCTCATCAGTAGATCCTGCTTTGGGCAGAATAGTGTTGACAATGCGATGAAGTTCATAGAAATAAGGATTGAGATATTTGGCAAGAAGCTTGTGTGGACGTGTGTTAGGTGTACACAAATCGTCATTGAAGCTTTCTAGGGATGACCCATCGGGAAATTGAAACTTGCGAGCTTCGACAAGTTTCTCCCATGAGTTGGGCTCCGGAATTTCAAGATATTAGGCCAAGTCAAAGTCATCAAAGGAAATGTCGATGCCAGCAACACGTGAATATAAACGTGTATCGTCATGAGTAAGATTGCAATAAAATATTTAATGGCATTGAGATAGATAACTGAATTTGTAGTGACAAGTCCATCAAGACATAAATCATGGAATAGTGAATCATATTGTGAAAATATGGTAAAGTTAATAGGATGACCCACATGCACGGTACGTGATCGAAAATCACTAAACCATTCGTTGGAAGCGTCTAGTGACATAAATATTCGGTCATCGTACGTGTTGGGGTCAATAGGACGAGGTGGATTGAACAACGGGTGAATGGGTTGTTGAATAGGTTGTTCAACACGACGAGGAGGATTCGAAGAGGATGTACCCTCGGTTCGAAGCCTCTTTCCTCTATTAAACAACTTGGGAGCCATGAATAATAAAAAAATGTAAGAAATTGAGATAGAGAGAATAGTAAAATTATACCTCAAAAAGTTGATGTAAGGATGGAAGAGAATGGTGCAAGAAACCCTCGCCTTGATTTTGGTGAAGAGATGTGCACTATGATGGAAGAACTAGGGTTAGGGTTTGAAAGGGAAGTGTTTGGAAAAGTTTGAAAGGTGGCAATGGAGGAGAGAGAGGGAGAACCCGATTAGAATATTAGGGGTTCGAATGGTCGGAACAAATCTGGACCATTGGATCAACTTTACATCAACGGCTGAGCCCGCTTGCGGTTCTGGAAGGACCAGACCGAATTCGGCCCGAACTCTGTGTTAGACAGAGTTCGGCCCGAATTTCGGATTATAGGGCCAGAATAGAAAACAGGCTAAAAGGATTTGAAACTAATGATAGATTGAAATAAATAGTGAATATGCAAGATTAAGAGATGCAAGTAGAGAGTTAGAAAAAAAATTGAAGTTCAAAAATTTGATTTGAGCAAGTTATAAATCAAGGTATACCATGTAATAAACAAGGAGTTATGATCCAATTCATTACGGTGAACCTGTCATGGGGTAGCTGCAGGGGCCGGATCCCAGCTAGCGGTAGTCCTGAGGACTAGTACACCGTGTCGCTTAGGCTTTTATGCTTTGTTGTCAGAAGGACCCTTTCGGCTTGTACCTGTAACAAATTCATCGTAAAGAACGAAGACATAATCGATTTTTACGCAGGTTACTTAATGAATAACAACTTCATCCAAAATTCCGAGTTCACGACACAAAAAGTTGAAACGCTCTTCGGATAGTGGTTTAGTAAAGAAATCTGCTAGCTGATGATCAGTGTCAATAAATTCTAAGTTTATAGTGCCATTTTTGCTAGTGATCACACAAAAAGTGGTGACATATTTCAATGTGTTTCGTGCGTGAGTGACATATAGGGTTCTTGGTGAGGTTTATAGCACTAGTGTTATCACAGAATATAGGAATGTGCATGAAAGAAAGATTGTAGTCTTCAAGGGTTTGCTTCATCCATAGAATTTGTGCACAACAACGAACAGCTGCGATATATTCAGCTTCAGTTGTGGATAGTATGACGGAATTCTGCTTCTTGCTAAACCAAGAGACTAGAGCCTTGCCTAATAAATGACATGTGCCGCTTGTACTTTTACGGTCGACTTTGCATCCTGCGAAATCAGCATCCGAATAACCTGATAAGGTCAAAGATGTGGATTTGGGATACCATAAGCCCACTGTAACAGTACCCTTAAGGTATCGAAAGATACGCTTAACGGTGGACATGTGTGATTCCTTAGGACTAGCTTGATAGCGAGCACACAGACAAACACTAAACATGATAACGGGACGACTAGCAGTTAAATAAAGTAAACCACCAATCATACCTTGATACTTACGTTGGTCAACCGGTTTGCCGCTTTCATCAGGTTCCAGCTTGGTCGAAGTAGCCATAGGGGTGCTGATTGGTTTGATGTTGTCAAGATCAAACTTTTTCAGCATATCCTTTGTATATTTTGATTGACTGATGAAAGTTCCTTGCGAAGTTTGTTTGACTTGCAATCCAAGAAAGTAGGTGAGCTCCCCCATCATGCTCATTCTCAAATTCGTTCTGCATACACTTAGCAAAATCTTGGCAAAGATTTTCATTAGTAGAACCAAATATGATATCATCTACATAAATTTGCACCAAAAAAATAGTGTTTTGAAAACTTTTGATAAACAGTGTAGTGTCAATTTTCCCTTTTAAAAAACCTTTATCTAGCAAGAAATTGCTTAGGCGTTCATACCAAGCTCTAGGGGCTTGTTTGAGGCCGTATAGCGCTTTCTTGAGTTTGAAAACGTGGTCGAAAAATTTATGATTTTCAAAACTAGGGGGTTGTTTTACAAAAACTTTCCTCCTTAATAAATCCATTCAGAAAAGCACTTTTAACATCCATTTGAAACAATTTAAAATTTTGAAAGTTAGCAAATGCACAAAGCATCTGAATGGATTCCAGTCTAGCAACAGGAGCATACGTCTCATCGTAGTCGATACCTTCCTTTTGGTTGTATCCTTGAGCTACTAGACGAGCTTTGTTGCATGTAACTGAACCATCTTCATTTACTTTGTCGCGAAAAATCTATTTCGTACCAATAATCGAATGATTAGCTAGCCTATGAACAAGTTCCCAGACCTGGCTCCTTTCTAATTGGTTGAGTTCTTCTTGCATGGAAGAAATCCAAAACTCATCATTAAAAGCTTCTAAAATATTTTTAGGCTCAATTTGTGAAATGAAGGCAGTGCTAGCAATGGAGTCTCTTAACGATGATCCAGTACTTACTCTGTGTGAAACCTCACCTATGACCAAGTTTTCTGGATGTGACAGCTTGAAAGAGAATTTCTTTGGCAAGTCCTCTAGAGAATTAGTTTTAGTGGTGGTATTCATCGTCGTAGAAGTCGATGGCTCAATATCATCGTCAGGAGTGGCTGCTTGCACTATTATCTTCATCAAAAGTCATATTTGTAGACTCTTCTACAATTAATGAGCGTTCGCTTAAACACTCTATATCCCTTGCTCTTGGCAGCATATCCAAGAAATATACCATCGTCAGCTTTGGTATCAAATTTGTCTAAGTTGTCTTTGGTGTTAAGGATAAAACTATCGACAACCAAAAACTCTAAAATATGAAACATTTGGAGTTCTTCCAAACCAAAGCTCATAGGGTGTTTTCTTCGTAATAGGTTCGAATAAGCACCCTATTTAAAATGTGGCACGCTGTACTGACAGCTTCAGCCCAAAAATATTTCGGAAGAGAAAATTTGTTCAGCATGACTCTAGCCATATCGCCAAGAGTCCTATTCTTCCGCTCCACAACACCATTTTGTTGAGGAGTTCTAGGACAAGAAAACTCATGTTCAAAACCATTTAAATCACAAAACTTTTCAAAATCAGTATTTTCGAATTCGCCTCCATGATCACTTCGGATTTGAGTAATCATGTAGCCTTTTTCGTTTTGAACCTTTTTAGCAAAAAATTTGAAAACAGAAATGACATCACTTTTGTTTGTAAGAAAGAAAACCCAAGTGAATCTAGAAAAGTCATCTACTATAACAAAAGCGTAGAGTTTTCTCCCCAAGACTGGCTACTCTATTAGGACTTATATGACATTGTGGATTTCATTGTTATTGTACTTGAGTTATAGACATCGTACTATCGTCGGTACTGCGGTGTAATTAAGCTGGGCGTACTCACATACCAGTATCTGATTATTTGGGAGCAGGACGTGACATTGGCTATTGCTACCAAGACAACTCACGTCCTTTTATATAATGAATATGCAAATACAATAATGTCGACTCCTTGTCCCAAGATTTGAACCCTTACACTTTTTAAGAGAAAGATAAAATAATTGAGATCACTCGAATAATTCCAATCCCTTACAAGATATTCTCGCATAGTAATGATTGTCCACTGTCAGACGATGATGATCTCCCTGACAAAGTAAACAATCTATCATCATAAACCCCTTTCTCCTTCTTGAAGTGCAAGAACCTAAAAGCACAAATCTCTTATAATGTGGAATTCCGCTTGAAACTCTTGAGATCAAACCATGGAGGGGAAAAAAAAAAACCCTTAGCCTTCTCTACATAGGAAGCTAAGAAATCCTAATCAACATTAGAAAACTATGACTTAGCTCCTAAGTTAGTCCAAAATAATCTGCATCACCGAAAAGTGAACTGGAAATCCGAATCCCACACCAAACCGCCTTGGTCGGAGCAGGGCCGGCCATGGAGTAAGTCGGACAAGACACGGAGCTTGGACAACCCCCTCTGATAGGGCAACCCCCAGGCTCAGCAAGATCCCACCAAAGGTCAGGGTCACAGATGACCACCAGGACCAGCTGACAATAAGGGTCAAGGGGCAACCGAAATTAGCTCTAGGATAGGACAACCCAACCCTCCGGGCCGGCCCTGGGTCGGAGTACCAATTTGCATACACTGTAATTCCGGTTTTTGGCTCATTTATGAACCCTGAATTCCGGTTGACCAGAACCATAATTCCGGTGCTGACCGTTTCTGTCCAGATTGACTCGATCATACTGTAGATACATCTCGAAATCGGACTGGACTCCTAACAATGTGTCTACGAACATAAACCTCGAAATCGGCCTGGACTGTGTCTTGGAAGATGCCTCTCGGCTGACATGTGGGCCGTGTCTCGTACATGCACAATCTGGAATGCCACCTTCCAAGCGTCGGTGAGTCATACAGGAGATTACATAATTGCATGATTAGATCATAAGAATATGACCACTTGGTGGTGTCCCTAGTTAAGTTTCAACTGATGGGTACTGGGTACCAACAGCAATAGCCATGATAGATATTGATTACATAATTCTCCAAACTTGGTAGTTGGCATTACTCTACCGACGCACACAAAATGCTACACATTTCATTTTATATGGTTGTATTGGTGGATCTCCAAAGAATAAATATATAGTTTAATATTTTAATGTCTACCAACCATGATCCACCACTGTCGTGGCCATGGCTAATGCTTATTTTATTTTCGAGAATGCTATTTCGACCGCCAACATAACCGCACATTTGGCCCCGAAGCTGACCTGGCAGACAGATCACAGGAGAATGGTCAAAGTAAAGGTTGACCGAGACTTTACCAAATGTGAAGTTTAAATTGAATAGTAAAAAGTGGCTCGCGGCTCTAGGTGTTCTCGTGCAGAACAACAACATATCACACTCCAAGCATTTATTTTCTTTCCTCTTTCTCTCTCTTCTTTCTCTCTCTCTACTTCTTTCTCCCTACTCTAAAAAAATAGTCTGGAAGAAGAAGAAGACTCATAGGCAAGAAGAAGAAGAAGACGACTCGTAGGCAAGAAGAAGAAGAAGAAGTTGAATGTAAATATATGAATTTGTTTTACTAAGTCAGATGTTCATGCCTACGAGCACTTTACTAGGATGTACAACAACAATGTCATAGTAGTGGATCTGTGCATGTCACGACCCGCACCCACCGTGAGGGTACGAGTACGTAACAGCGCCCAGCCTACGCCGCAGTGTCGGCGGTAGAACGCTGTTCTAGGTCATGAACTATAACTAACTAACATGAAATACTCTCCATAAGGAGGCCAACACAGAGGTACAACTCAATCACGATCTAGAGATAAAAATATGGCACGATAAAATAGATAAGAAAAATCCTCAACTGAGGTACAACAGAAATGAAATACAAGTCTTATCATCTCTAAAAATATACAACTCTGAAAATAAGGACAACAGCTAAACATGAAAAGAAAGAGTCTAAGCTATCTATACTATGCAAGGGTATCATCCTCAGCAGCTGCCTGAACCTCCCCAGGGGTCCAGGTCGCGAGTGTCATCTAGGCAAGCTCCAAAGTAAGGGGTGTAGGGTTCCTCATCATCCTCTGTAAAATTTTCAACAGGTCCAGTCAGGACGGGAGCGAGCACAATACATCTCAGCAGTTCATAGCAGGTTAGAAAATATAATCATGCAGTAAAGTAAGATATAGATACTGAAGGAAATGCAGTATGTAAACAGAGAGAGAACTGTAATAGAATATCTACTATAAGTAGAGAGCTACCAGTGACTAGTGATTTAGAGCACAAAGTCGACATGTGAACGGGTTGATTTGTACATGGCTATACTAAAGAGGCGTACATGGCTATTCTACTTTGGAATTGTTCACATGGCTATTTATACTCCCCCGTACCCCTAATTAATACACAAGGATCCAACCAGGTTATGTTATGATTCTATGTAACAGCCCCCGAAGGGTGGCAAGCCCCCAAAGGGTGATATGCCCCCAAAGGGTGATATGACCCCAAAGGGTGATAAGCCCCCAAAGGGTGGTAAGCCCCCAAAGGGTGATAAGCCCCCAAAGTGTGGTACATAGTAGTCCCATAAATGGGATAAGGATTCAAAGAAGACTCTGTGATCATATGAGTATATGTCACAAGTGATCAAAGAACCAAAGAAGCATAGTGATACGCCATGTAAGTGAAACGCACAGAACATAGAGTACCTCGATGCTCCCTGAAGGGATAACATCTCAAGAAGGAATCCATATAGTACTAATCCGTGTGACCAACATGACAGTATAAAGTAAAGTAATTTAATACAGGAAATAATTCTAAGCAGGATATGAAATGATCAGAGAATGTACTCGCCTGGTATCTGAATAGTTGTGAAAATGTACTGTCCAAGATGAGGTACCTGACTCCTAGTTAGAGCAACAAAAGTCAAGATGTATACAGAGGGTGATATATGAATGTACAATGCATCTGCATGCTGTCTAGGTCAAACTAGACCAAAGTCAACTCTTGGTCAATTCTGGTCAACCCTAGAAGTCAAACTAGGTCAACCAAGTCAAATCTAAGTCAACAAGTCTATACTAGTCTATTCTAGGTCTAACAAGGCTACACAAGTCTATCTAGACTCTATACTGACACACAGATACACCCATCGGCTAAGAGCCTAGGCTATAGGCTAAACCATGTCTATAATCTATATTACATAACACATGCCAATATTCAAATCTAAATTACAACACATATTGATATATATTATAATCTAATATAGAAATACACATATTGATATGGCTATATAATATAATATAGAATACACTAGCATATAGGCTACCTATACCCATATCATATATACATTATATGTCGAATATATATAGTACACACATAAAATATAATACATATATGAATATACATCTCATATATATATACATGTAAAAAAAAATACATGTGTAGGGAAAACACTAGTGCTCATGTGTGTGTGTGTGTGTTAGGCTAGAGGGTACAAGAAAGTGTGTGTGTCAAGAGTGAGTGTGTGTTGCCAAGTGAGGATGTGTGATAGCTGGAACCTGTGAAACAGTGTAACATTGGTGACACAGTGTCCTAGGAGAAATCAGTAACCAATGTGTATGTCCTGAATACAGGAAACAGGGAAAGAACAGTGAGTATCCTAAGAAATCTGGAAAACAGTCCCTCAATTACCATTCTACCAATCTCAAATCAGTCAACAACTTACATGAATAGACATTCATTAAGGTCTCAGGTTATTAGGAAAAAACTGGAAAAACAGTGAGTACAAGTGACATTAACCTGTGTGTGTTCAAGGGCATATGCTTGTGTGGGTGTGTGTAGTAGAATCTCAGGAAACCCAAGACAAGAAATACAGTGTGCATTAAAATATAACAGGGTGTATAATGTTAGAGTGAGATTGTGTGTGACAGGAAAATGTGGAATGTGTGTGAAATATATGTGTGTTCAGGTGGCAGGAATGAGTGCGTGTGTCTGGAATTTAGGAACATCAATGTAACATTGTACTCTTGTGTCAAGGAGACAGTGTATACAGGAAAGGGAAGTGCATATGTATGATGTATCAATGTGTGCAGGAATCTCATGAAGGGCTGAAACATGCATGTGGGTCTGTGTGTTAGCAGGACATTAGAGTGCATGGGAGTAGGCAAATGTGTTCTCAGGATTAGAGTGTGTGCCAGGGAACTATGTATGCAATGTGTGTGGATGAGTGTTAGAGTTCTCAGGAAATGTGTCAACAGGGAAAATGTTCTCAGGAACCCAACTAATCAACATTACACCATGAATTTTTAGTTTAAGAGGAATGTAATAGCAGCTCCTAATCTAATCAGTGATGCAATTGACATAGGAATCAGTGAGTAACCCAAAACATTCAACATTTCACATTAACTGAGTTCTCAGATTTCTAGAGTGACAGGAATGTGTGTGTGAATATATAAAATGTGTGTGAAGAGAGAAACTTGTGTGTGCAAGTGGGTGTTCATGTAAATGTGTGCAGAAAATGAAAACAGTGTATTCATTAGAGGGAAATCACAGCCATGTGACATATGTGTGTGACAGGAAATGCAAGGACAGGAATTTGAGTGTGTGCCATACCATGTGTGAGCCTCGATTCCTATCATCAGTTAGCATTTAGAGGATAATTCTCAGACATGAGTTCATCACAGGAATGTGGAATAACATTGAGCAAATCATGAACAACCCCAAAGCCAAAATCCTATTTGCGATTTGTAAGGTCTATTCTAGCATGTATGATTAGTTAACAGAGATTTGTAGACATGTTAGGACATTATTTAGCATGTAATTATGACTAAACCATAATGCAATCATTTACAATAGAAATCAAACAGTGATACTCTCACTGGTATCAGTTAAAATGGGAAAAAACCCTAATTTCGAATCCAATAATCACATAAACCCATTTAAAGTTCAAAACAGGTGTTCACAATTGTTTCCCACATGTACATGTGTCATGGGGGTCATACTCGTGTCCCAAAACGTGTCCAACTGTGTCGAATTTACTGACACCAATGTGACAGTAAACAGTACATCAGATGGGCTCGTGCAGCGAGGACACGGCCTCGTGCATGCGACACAGTGCAACTCGTATCCCGTACTTGTGCATGAGTGTTCGCCATGGATAGGTCTAGGGGCCCATCACCCTGTATCAGGTTAAAATCGTGTCGTGTCCGAGATAACCGTGTGTATCAGACGTAATTTTTCGTGCGAAACTGTGCAGTGTATGACCAGTGCAGCCTTGATTTCGTGTCCGACACAAATCGAGGTACACTGAAACTTTGGGGGATTGTGTGCAGACACTGCCCCCGTGTCCATGCCAATTTTGGCGTGTCCAAGTGTCGTGTGAAGGGCGCACGAGACACGTGGTAGCAGGGGAGCCAGTCGCGCTCGCGCGCGTGTGTGCACCCGTGTGTACTCGTGTCCCCCGTGTCCCGACACGACACGAAAACTACGTTAAGACACAAGAAATCCATAAGCAACCATAAAACCTATTTTTCCAATCAAATACATTTCAGAAAATCAATAGAAATGCCCTTTGGGGCATTTCCTCAAACACCTACAAACATGGCCTGATACGTGTCCGATACGGACACGTATTGGACACAAAACCCAACAATGCCTATACCAACAGAGAGAGGACACCTAGGGCTTCCTATCCATGCAAAGAAATCAAAAATCTATGGAAGGAATAGGAAGTTACCTATATGTGCAATTTACATGAAAAAGCTTCAAAAAGGGGGTTTTCTTCTTGATGGCCAAGTGCTCCAAATTGGTCCAAACCTGAGATTTCTCTCCATGGACATGAAATAGAGCTGGATTAGGAACTAATGCAAAAGACTAGAGTAGAAAAGGAATTAAAATGAATAATCTATGGGTTGGGGAAGAATGGACAAACCTCTTTCTTCAAAACTTGGAGAAATTAATAAAAGAGGCAAGAGCAAATGGAAGAGGCATTAAATAGGGTGTGGAACCCTAGGTTGGCTGCCATGGGCTGATTAGGGTGAGGGTTTGGGTTCCAATGATGATCTATGGACTTCCATGGGCCAAAATCACTAATCATGACTTGTGGAATCACAAGTCATTTCCTAATCAATTCAAATCCTATTTTCCCAAAATAAATTCTAATGGGTTAATTATCACTAACTTAAGTCAACCTAGGTTTCCATATCCTAATCACATAGTCATGACCTAGGTTAGCCACTAGGTTAGTCTCCAAAGTCAACATAAGTCAAAGTCAACTAAAACACCACAATCAATTATACTAAAAAATCTCTAAAAATCATATTAATTCTAATAAATCTAAATAATACATAATAATTCCAAATAATTCCCAAAATTACAAAAATGACTAAAATACTCCTCAATCTAGAAATGATAAATGAAATACCCTAATCACATGGTTAGGCTCTAGGGCAGACAGTCTCTACGGTTTCACTGGCAGCACATCAAAATCACAAGTCATGACTTAAACCAGTTTTAAATAGTTTAAAAATTATTAAAAATCACCAAAAATCATATTATTAATTAAATACTATAATTAAATAAATTAAAATATAAAATTTCAAAATTACCCTTATTTTAGAAACTGGGTGTTACAATCCTACCCACCTTAGAAAAATTTTGTCCTCGAAATTAAAATGGTAGTAGTCCTTCTAGGTCAAACACCCCATAATTAAAGTCTCAAACATACCGTCAGATAATCATATGCGTCTGTCCAAAATCATGATACTCAGAACTTTTGTCATGCTAGCGAGCAAGGCTACGATAATCACAGAGTCCTCGACTAAGGCACATACCTGTAGAATCATGGTATTTAAAATTTTTGCATTGCCGCATGCTTAGCAGCAAAAACCTTAAATTCCCACACCCGAGAAATACGTCCTAAATCTGACTATATATCCTCACTATGCCAGCTAAACACGACCATCAAAGATTCTAGATCCCATAACTGAGGTGACCTAGCCCATATGATTCATCTCAGAAGAAAATCAAACATAACACAAGAACTACAGGACAAAATTGATAAATTGACAAGGAACAGAGGGAATCGAAATTTTAAGGTAGTTATAAGAGGCAATTGCGAAAAGGAAATCGAATAGATCGGAACCTGCAGCAAGATCTCTACTGGCCTGAGCATCCTCGACTGTCCTGGCGAAAGCTTGCCCCTGCTGGCCCTTCCTGGCCTGCTGCTGATGCTGCATGTACCTCTGCTGCTGAGTCGGTAAGGGTAATCCCCTCTGCTGGCCTACCGGGCCCTAGCTCCTGCTCCCTGAACTGTCTGTCCCGATGACTCGGGACACTCTCTCAGACGATGATCGGATCCTCCGCAAAGCAAACATCTGCCCAGCCTCTTCCGGCATTCGCCCCAATCGTGCCCTGGTCTCTTGCAAAAAGGGCAAATGATAACAAGCTGTTGTCCCGGGGTCTACTGCTGCCTCTGCGGCTGCTGTACCTGCTGAAAGGGTACACGGTCCTGAAACTGCTGTTACTGAAGGTAGACCCTCAGCTGCTGGTACTACTGCTGAAACTTTAGAGGTAGCATCTGCTGCTGAAACTGCAGAGGTAGCATCTGCTGCTGAAACTGTAGAGGTAGCATCTGCTGCTGAAACTGTAGGGGTGGCATCTGCTGTGGATACTGTGGCTGAATCTGCAAGCGGGGCATCTGATGCAGATACTGCTGCTGAATCTACAGGTGGGGCCTCTTGGCCGGGCCCCCACTGCCACTAGCTCCCTGAGTGTCTCGCATCCTCTTCTCCTTCAGCCCAAGATCGTCCTCCACTGTCATAGCTTCGACCAGAATCTGCTCGAAGGTGGCGTCGCGATCGCTCTTGGTATATGACTTGATCTCTCCGATCAAACCCCTGCAGAACCTCCTCGCCTTTTCGACCTCGGTAAGATCTTCGATGAATCTGCTCAAACGGCTGAACTCTCCAGCGTACTCCTCAACGGTCTGGTTCCCCTGAACCAAACTCTCGAACTGCACCTCCAAAGCACGGAGTACGGTATCGGGAAAGAATTTCTCATTGAACAGTTTCTTGAACGCTGCCCAAGTCTGACCGGCTGTACCAACCCTCGGGTCCGTCTGGTACCAGGTACGGGCCAAGTCCTGCATCTGACTGGCAGCTGCCTCGATCTGTAATCCTGCTGGTATCTGTGCCAATCGGAATATTTCCTCAATGTGCTCTATCCAATCGTCAGCATATATGATGCCCTCTGTACCCTTGAAGTCTCGAGGTCCCATCTTCTTGAAGGAATGGATGTCTGGAGTCCTCGGCTGATACGGCTGCATCTGGCCTCCCTGTGGCTGAGTAGCCACCAGCTCTACTGTCGTCCTGACCAACTGGTGAGTATCTTGTATGCTCTGTCAGATGTCAGCAGACTGGCTCTGTTGTATCTGCTGCTGAAACTCCAAGAATCGCTGGAAGAGGATAAACACCTGAGCCGCATCTACTGTCCCTGACGGTAACTGCTGCTGGTACATATCTGGAATGACGGGGGAAGACCTTCGGACCGGTGGAGGTGCGATCCCAAAAGCTACAGAAGCTCCTATATTAGCAGAAATAGGGGGTGCTGTGGTCCCAGCGTCCACGATCAGGCGAGGGGTGGTAGGCCTCTCACCAGCGTCTGCTGGGCCTGAGCGATGCGATCGTGTCTCAATCACCATCCCGGAGACAGATCAAACAAGAAATCAATACTGAGATAGAATCGATAATTCAAGGGAGGACAGTTATCCAAGGAAGCAATTTTCAACAGGAATTTAGATGGCAGGAATCCCGTTAAGAGTTTTTTCTAATGTGATTGAGTACCTCAAAAAAATAATCCTAATCCTACTGCAGGTTGTAGTGATACTATAATTTGAATATCACTACATAAACTTGACCTGCATGGGCCACCACTAAAAACGTGTCACGACCCGCACCCACCGTGAGGGTACGAGTACGTAACAGCGCCCAGCCTACGCCGCAGTGTCGACGGTAGAACGCTGTTCTAGGTCATGAACTATAACTAACTAACATGAAATACTCTCCATAAGGAGGCCAATAAAGAGGTACAACTCAATCACGATCTAGAGATAGAATATGGCACGATAAAATAGATAAGAAAAATCTTCAACTAAGGTACAACAGAAATGAAATACAAGTCTTATCATCTCTAAAAATATACAACTCTGAAAACAAGGACAACAGCTAAACATGAAAAGAAACAGTCTAAGCTATCTATACTATGCAAGGGTATCATCCTCAGCAGCTGCCTGAACCTCCCCAGGGGTCCAGGTCGCGAGTGTCATCTAGGCAAGCTCCAAAGTAAGGGGTGCAGGATTCCTCATCATCCTCTGTAAAATTTTAAACAGGTCCAGTCAGGACGGAAGCGAGCACAATACATCTCAGCAGTTCATAGCAAGTTAGAAAATATAATCTTGCAGTAAAGTAAGATATAGATACTGAAGGAAATGCAGTATGTAAACAGAGAGAGAACTGTAATAGAATATCTACTATAAGTAGAGAGCTACCAGTGACTAGTGATTTAGAGCACAAAGTCGACATGTGAACGGCTTGATTTGTACATAGCTATACTAAAGAGGTGTACATGGCTATTCTACTTTGGAATTGTTCACATGGCTATTTATACTCCCCCGTACCCCCAATTAATACACAAGGATCCAACCAGGTTATGTTATGATTCTATGTAACAGCCCCCGAAGGGTGGTAAGCCCCCAAAGGGTGATATGCCCCCAAAGGGTGATAAGCCTCCAAAGGGTGATATGCCCCCAAAGGGTGGTAAGCCCCCAAAGGATGATAAGCCCCCAAAGGGTGGTACATAGTAGTCCCATAAATGGGATAAGGATTCAAAGAAGACTCTGTGATCATATGAGTATATGTCACAAGTGATCAAAGAACCAAAGAAGCATAGTGATACACCATGTAAGTGAAACGCACAGAACATAGAGTACCCCGATGATCCCTGAAGGGATAACATCTCAAGAAGGGATCCATATAGTACTAATCCGTGTGACCAACGTGACAGTATCAAGTAAAGTAATTTAATACAGAAAATAATTCTAAGCAGGATATGAAATGATCAGAGAATGTACTCGCCTGGTATCTGAAGAGCTGTGAAAATGTATTGTCCAAGATGAGGTACCTGACTCCTAGTTAGAGCAACACAAGTCAAGATGTATACAGAGGGTGATATATGAATGTACAATGCATCTGCATGCTGTCTAGGTCAAACTAGACCAAAGTCAACTCTTGGTCAACCCTAGAAGTCAAACTAGGTCAACCAAGTCAAATCTAAGTCAACAAGTCTATACTAGTCTATTCTAGGTCTAATAAGGCTACACAAGTCTATCTAGACTCTATACTGACACACAGATACACCCATAGGCTAAGAGCCTAGGCTATAGGATAAACCATGCCTATAATCTATATTACATAACACATGCCAATATTCAAATCTAAATTACAACACATATTGATATATATTATAATCTAATATAGAAATACACATATTGATATGGCTATATAATATAATATAGAATACACTAGCATATAGGCTACCTATACCCATATCACACATACATTATATGTCGAATATATATAGTACACACATAAAATATAATACATATATGAATATACATCTCATATATATATACATGTATATATACATATATACATGTGTAGGGAAAACACTAGTGCTCATGTGTGTGTGTGTGTGTTAGGCTAGAGGGTACAAGAAAGTGTGTGTGTCAAGAGTGAGAGTGTGTTGCCAAGTGAGGATGTGTGATAGCTGGAACCTATGAAACAGTGTAACATTGGTGACACAGTGTCTAGGAGAAATCAGTAACCAATGTGTATGTCCTGAATACAGAAAACAGGGACAGAACAGTGAGTATCCTAAGAAATCTGGAAAACAGTCCCTCAATTACCATTCTACCAATCTCAAATCAGTCAACAACTTACATGAATAGACATTCATTAAGGTCTCAGGTTATTAGGAAAAACTGGAAAAATAGTGAGTACAAGTGACATTAACCTGTGTGTGTTCAAGGGCATATGCTTGTGTGGGTGTGTGTAGTGGAATCTCAGGAAACCCAAGACAAGAAATACAGTATGCATTAAAACATAACAGGGTGTATAATGTTAGAGTGAGATTGTGTGTGACAGGAAAATATGGAATGTGTGTGAAACATATGTGTGTTCAGGTGGCAGGAATGAGTGTGTGTGTCTGGAATTTAGGAACATCAGTGTAACATTGTACTCTTGTGTCAAGGAGACAGTGTATACAGGAAAGGGAAGTACATATGTGTGATGTATCAATGTGTGCAGGAATCTCATGAAGGGCTGAAACATGCATGTGGGTCTGTGTGTTAGCAGGACATTAGAGTGCATGGGAGTAGGCAAATGTGTTCTCAGGATTAGAGTGTGTGCCAGGAACTATGTATGCAATGTGTGTGGATGAGTGTTAGAGTTCTCAGGAAATGTGTCAACAGGGAAAATGTTCTCAGGAACCCAACTAATCAACATTACACCATGAATTTTTAGTTTAAGAGGAATGTAATAGCAGCTCCTAATCTAATCAGTAAAGCAATTGACATAGGAATCAGTGAGTAACCCAAAACATTCAACATTTCACATTAACTGAGTTCTCAGATTTCTAGAGTGACAGGAATGTGTGTGTGAATATATAAAATGTGTGTGAAGAGAGGAACTTGTGTGTGCAAGTGGGTGTTCATGTAAATGTGTGCAGGAAATGAAAACAGTGTATTCATTAGAGGGAAATACAGCCATGTGACATATGTGTGTGACAGGAAATGCAAGGACAGGAATTTGAGTGTGTGTCATACCATGTGTGAGCCTCGATTCCTATCATCAGTTAGCATTATAGAGGATAATTCTCAGACATGAGTTCATCACAGGAATGTGGAATAACATTGAGCAAATCATGAACAACCCCAAAGCCAAAATCCTATTTGCGATTTGTAAGGTCTATTCTAGCATGTATGATTAGTTAACAGAGATTTGTAGACATGTTAGGACATTATTTAGCATGTAATTATGACTAAACCATAATGCAATCATTTACAATAGAAATCAAACAGTAATACTCTCACTGGTATCAGTTAAAATGGGAAAACCCCAATTTCGAATCCAATAATCACACAAACCCATTCAAAGTTCAAAACAGGTGTTCACAATTGTTTCCCACATGTACATGTGTCATGGGGGTCATACTCATGTCCCAAAACGTGTCCAACTGTGTCGAATTTACTGACACCAATATGACAGTAAACAGTGCATCAGACGGGCTCGTGCAGCGAGGACACGGCCTCGTACATGCGACACAGTGTAACTCGTATCTCGTGCTTGTGCATGAGTGTTCGCCATGGATAGGTCTAGGGGCCCATCACCCTATATCAGGTTAAAACCGTGTCATGTCAGAGATAACCGTGTGTATCAGACGCAATTTTTTGCGCAGAACAGTGCAGTGTGTGACCAGTGCAGCCTTGATTTCGTATCCGACATAAATCGAGGTACACTAAAACTTTGGGGGAGTGTACGCAGACACTGCTCCCATGTCCATGCCAATTTTGGCGTGTCCAAGTGTCGTGTGCAGGGCGCACGAGACACGTGGTAGCAGGGGAGCCAACCGCGCTCGTGCGCGTGTGTGCACCCGTGTGTACTCGTGTCCCCCGTGTCCCGACACGACACAAAAACTACATCAAGACACAAGAAATCCATAAGCAACCATAAAACCTATTTTTCCAATCAAATACATTTCAGAAAATCAATGGAAATGCCCTTTGGGGCATTTCCTCAAACACCTACAAATATGGCCTGATACGTGTCCGATACGGACACGTATTGGACACGAAACCTAACAATACCTATACCAACAGAGAGAGGACACCTAGGGCTTCCTATCCATGCAAAGAAATCGAAAATCTATGGAAGGAATAGGAAGTTACCTATATGTGCAATTTGCATGAAAAAGCTTCAAAAAGGGGGTTTTCTTCTTGATGGCCAAGTGCTCCAAATTGGTCCAAACCTGAGATTTCTCTCCATGGACATGAAATAGAGCTGAATTAGGAACTAATACAAAAGACTAGAGTGGAAAAGTAATTAAAATGAATAATCTATGTGTTGGGGAAGAATGGACAAACCTCTTTCTTCAAAACTTGGAGAAATTAATAAAAGAGGCAAGAGCAAATGGAAGAGGCATTAAATAGGGTGTGGAACCCTAGGTTGGCTGCCATGGGCTGATTAGGGTGAGGGTTTGGGTTCCAATGGTGATCTATGGGCTTCCATGGGCCAAAATCACTAATCATGACTTGTGGAATCACAAGTCATTTCCTAATCAATTCAAATCCTATTTTCCCAAAATAAATTCTAATGGGTTAATTATCACTAACTTAAGTCAACCTAGGTTTCCATATCCTAATCACATAGTCATGACCTAGGTTAGCCACTAGGTTAGTCTCCAAAGTCAACATAAGTCAAAGTCAACTAAAACACCAAAATCAATTATACTAAAAAATCTCTAAAAATCATATTAATTCTAATAAATCTAAATAATACATAATAATTCCAAATAATTCCCAAAATTACAAAAATGACTAAAATACCCCTCAATCTAGAAATGATAAATGAAATACCCTAATCACATGGTTAGGCTCTAGGGCAGACAGTCTCTACGGTTTCACTGGCAGCACATCAAAATCACAAGTCATGACTTAAACCAGTTTTAAATAGTTTAAAAATTATTAAAAATCACCAAAAATCATATTATTAATTAAATACCATAATTAAATAAATTAAAATACAAAATTTCAAAATTACCCTCATTTTAGAAACTGGGTGTTATAGTGCACAACCATCGGAGACGGAGGCAACATGGAATGATTGGCCATAGGCTATATGGAACCTCCCCCGTATATTTCACTATTCAAGGAGGCAAGCTTCGGGCACGGCCAGCTCGGGTTCGTCAACAGAACTCACACACTCTGGAGCTGGCACCGCAACGACGATGATGAGCCGGTCCTGGCAGATTAAGTCTGGCTGACCAGCCTTTCAACCATCCCAGCAAAGAACTAGTCCATTAGAGTTTAATCTGGTTGTATCAGTAATCGTGAAGCAGTTTTTTTTCTTGGCTCTGTGTTTATTTTTTTTGGCTTTGTTTGATCGGGTTGTATCAGAGTTGTGCTACTTGATGTATACTAACGATTCCGCATGTGCATACTTGATGTATACTAGTGAAGAGAAGGACCACAATTGCTTGGACATTTATCTATGTTACTATTAATCTTTCTTGCCAAACCCAAATTACTCGTCCAAACTATTTATCCCCAGATTACTCGTCCAAACTATTTATCCTTGTAACTGAAGGGAACGACCATAATGGTCTAGACACTTAAGTAACTAAGAAGAAAACAACAAGTTTGACTATTTATCCATGTAACTGAAGGGAACAACCACAAAAGGCTAGATACATAAATAACAAAGAAGAAAACGAACAGTTTGATGATTGATGAGAGAATCTCTCATTTATTTGCGGGTACCAAGCTTCATTCATAACGAAGAAGAAAATGTCCAGTTTCATTCATACAATCAGAATTTGCATCCACTTGGAGTTTAAACATTCCTTCCTTTGGTGCTGAAGGCTTTGCACAGAATGCTCCATATAATGCTAAAAAAACCGAAAGCCCAATTAATTGTGTCAATGAAAGGCCAATTTGTTGAACATATAAAGGATGAGAAGAAGAGATTCTATAATTTCAGATAGCACCAGCACTCATCAATTTTCTTGAAATGAGGTGCCAAAATGCTCCCTGAGCTTTCTCTTGAAAGATCAATTATCGTATCACTATCAATTGTCAATTATGAAAGTATAGATCACCACTTCCATCTTGTTGTGGCATAAAACCAACTGCTTCATATATTTGCAAACATTCACTTCAAATTAAAATGTAACTGGAAACAAGAAGATTGCATACAAAATTAAATACTCCTCTGTTCTTCAAACACACAGTTCCCTGGAAGTTGTTTCATTCCATAGATTACTGATTTTCAAGTACATCATATAATTCAAAAAGAATATACCAAATGAAGTTAATATCTTCGCAAAATTAAAGATAAAACCCAAAAAAGCCAAAAAAGTGGAAACAAACATTCAAGTTTATACACCCAAAGAAGTATATCAAAATCTTCAGAAGAACAAGCCTCGGAGTACCCAACACCTGCACTATTCACCTTCATGTAGGGCCACTTGACAGCAAAACTACAACAGATATATCAATAACAAAAAATTAGACTTGCAGGATTACGATCTTGCATGAATAGGACTTACAAAAATTAGATTTGCATGACTTGCATGACTAAGACTTACAAAAATTAGATTTGCATGACTTGCATGAATAGGACTTGCAAAAATATTACCTTACATATGTACGTTATGCTCTAGTGCTTCAAGTTGACATGCTTTAAACATAATGATCGAAGACCAGAAGTTGCTTCTTACCCTATATAAAAAGCAGATACAAAGAGAACAAAAACCAAGTGAACAAAAATAAGCAATTTAGGTACCCATTCTATAATTCTGCTGTAAACCTATGCTAAATACTTGTAAACAACCTGATTGCGTAGCTTTCAAATATAGAAATCATGAAGAGTGTATGTTTTTGCCTAAAAGAAGGAAGAATGATATAAATAGATCATGCTCAGAAGAACTTACATGCACATTTGTATTGTTTAGCAAGAAGAAAACCTCTTGCTCATTGTTGGATGATAGTTGCACTACTATCTTGAGATTGTGGGGCCATATAAGTACTATTGTGCTGGAAAATTGGAGAATGGTGTTATAAAGACAAAAAAGTGACCAGTTTAAAAAATAAACAAAATGCATAAAAGAACTTACATGCAAATTTTTATTAGCTATTCTTCTGCGTCTCCTAATTCGTAAACTTCAGGGACGGCCTTTACGTTTCTTACTTACTGGGTCGAGTATGTGCATGATTCCACTTACTCCATCTTTTTTTTCATTTTGTTCTTGTTCACCTTCATCTTCTTCTTCTCCTTCTTCATCCAATTGTTGTTCTTCATATTGGTCTTCTTCCACCTCTTCTACTTCTATTTTAGTTCATGCATCTTACTAACTAACCACTTCTTAATTTTAAAATATTTTTTATCAATTGACACTACAAAGTCAGCTATCTCGCCAAACAAAAGACACATCTCTTTATAACGTTGTTGTTCAATAGAGTTTTGCCAAGTATTAAAGCTGATTTTCATCTTCATGTGGGCTCTTCGAACATCTTTTCTCCACCTCTTAAGAATGTACTTATCTGGGAGGACATCAACTTCATTACGAATTAAGACAGATAGCACATGTTTGCACAATATACCTTTAAACTCAAACATTCAGCAACTACAGTAAACCTCAGGCTGATCCTCATCAAAAGAAACATCAAAGTTCATTCTTTTCTTAAAATTTTCTATAGATATAACCTCACGGATGACAAACTTTGTAAGTGCGGGCCCTCATCGGTTTCTAGTAAAGTACAATACATTGTTCCAGTTAATTCAATCTGAAACTCTCTAAATTTTGCTAGGTTGTACATTCCTTGGATCTGTTTTTCTATTTTAAAATTAGTTGCAGTTGGTATCAACTTCAAAAAAGATTCTGTATCTTCATGTAACTCTTTTTCTACCTTATCCCTAAGAGCATTTTCATATTATTCCACAAATTGCTTTAAACTGGTTTTAGAATTGACATAACCATCGAAAAAAGCGTTCATGCCTTCGCTTCGCTGGGTACTCGACATCCCTACTCAAAACATATCTTTAACATAACATGGTACCCATCGTTCTCTCTGTTCATATAAGCCATGCAACCACTCACAACCATCCAAACTATATTGCTCAATCATTTGCTCCCAAAGTTCTTCGAAGTGTGGTGGATATTGTGTATCATAAACAACATTTTTCATTGCATAACTAATTTCTTCGTGTTCAGAATACTTTCCTAACTTGTCAGGAAGCTTCTTCATTACATGCCGCAAACACCATCGGTGCCTAGTGTTAGGAAACACATGCACAATTGCATTCTGCATAGCTCTATCCTGGTCAGTGATTATTCCCTAAGGAGCAACACCCGACATGCATTTAAGTCAGGTCTTAAACAACCATACAAACGATTCTGCAGTTTCACCTGAAACTAATCCACATCCAAATAACTGGGACTGCCCGTGATGATTCACCCCAACAAAGGGAGCAAATAATATATCATACTTGTTTGTCAAGTACGTGGTGTCAAAGGTAATAACCTCACCAAACTCTTTGTAAGCTTCTCTACTCCTTCCGTGAGCCCAGAAAACATGCTTCAAATGATCTTCATCGTCTAACTCCATGTCGAAGTAGAAACCCGAGTTCCCTGTAGCCATCTGTGAAAAATATTTTATGATTGCAATTGCGTCTCCTTCGTCGAGTCGTAAATGCCTTACTTCTTCCATGTAATTTCTTGCACCTTTTTCAGTGCAACCTACATTTTCATATCCACCTGCCTCGTGTACTAGTGTAGTATAGTTCTTATTCATTATAATTCCCATTTCATCCAAAAGATTAAGTTATTGTTTTGCACGACCACTAATACTTCGATTGCAAGGAAAGAACCTAGATTTGCTAGGACTATACTGGTGATTATGGTTAAGAGTGAGTGCACTAATGATCCATCTTCCCTTTCTATCCAACCTTACGACGAGCTTAGCCAAACAGCCACACCGTAAGCTCTTGCGTGGCAACATAGGATTTTTGCATGTATTAACAGGCTTACCTGCTCGAGCACAATGGTATGTTACTGTTCTAACTATCCCTTCTTTATTCTTCTTTGATGTTCGCTTCCTCACCGGGAATCCCGTTTGTTCTGCATATTTTCCATAAAAGTCCCATAGTTGGTCTAAGTCATCAAATATCATCCCAATTTTTGGCACAACTTCATCATCCCCAGAACTTATCGAATATGGATGACCCTCCATTCTTGCAAAACACATATCAAATATATAATTACAAATAGTTCAACTACTATATATATTTTAAAAGGTATTGTTTTTGATATATTTTTTATATATGTGTTGTTGTTTAGATTATCTTCTTGTTCAAAATGGAGCATTTTCGAAATTTTTAATAATTTATGATTTTTTTGTCTGAAATATTATTTAGTCAATTATATGACACTTTCATATTTTTACTAGTTGTTGCATACTTTTATGTAGAGAATTTACTATTGCATGATCTATGTGTTCTTTTAATGAAAATAGATATTTCATGATCTATATACTCTACAGAACTAATTAGGGGATGTATGATATACGAAAATGCATCTCTCCATATAAAAACACAGTTGTCCTCTATTTCATATTGTTCTCTAGCTTTTTGAAAAGTTTAGGCAATTTAGGCTTTATCTATGACACTTGAGTATTAAATGGAAAATTTTAAATAATTGTTTTTCAAAAATTAGTTTGTCATATAGACAAAGACTAAATAGATAAGCCTAATTAAATTTAAAAAATTAGAATTTTGAAATTTATTTGCAGGTACCAAGCCACTACTAAATTTTGCTCGCTACACAATTTTTTAAAAAAGATAATTTTTTAATTTTTCAATCATTCTAGATAGATAGGCATAAATTGTTGGTTACTACTCAAAGAAGTGTTATATAGATAAAGAATAAAGCCTTTAGAACTAGTGTTAAATTGTTGTTCTCTGCTAAATAGATAAGCCTAAAATTTTAAATTTCATCCTAAATAGTTGATAGTGGCTTGATACCTGTAAATAAATCATTCATTGAGCTGGTCGACGACCGCAACCATGGACTCTCGGCCAAACTGACGAATCTAATCCATGGCCTCCCCTATTTCGACAACCGCATCAACCAAGCCATGACTCCTCGGCCAAATCTGCTTCTCCTTCTTGCCTATGAGTCTCTTTTTTTCTTCTTCCAGACTATTTTTTTAGAGTAGGGTTAAAGAACTAGAGAGAGAAAGAAGAGAGAGAAAGAGGAAAGAAAATAAATTCTTGGAGTGTAATGTGTTGTTTGTTCTGCTCGAGAACACCTAGAGCCGTGAGCCACTTATTATTATACCATTTAAACTTCACATTGGGTAAATACTTGGTTGACCTTTACTTTGACTATTCTCATGTGACCTGTCTGCCAGGTTAGCTTGCGGGCTAAATGAGCGGTCATGTTGGCGGTTAAAATTGTTGGAGTGGGTGGGGTTCCCAACCTATGTGGAGAAGACCCCGGAGTGCGACGAGCGCCGTCCGATGTCGGAGAAGCTCGGGAAGTAGGCGACGGAGTTGCTGCTGTTGCTGCTGGAGCTGCTGGAAGCAGGGGATCCGAGTTCGGGCCGAACTCGGTCCCATGGCGAGTTCGGGCCGAACTCGGTCTGGCCGTTCCAGGGTTTGGCCAGTAGGTGCTGGTTGCCCCACACAGAGTTCTGGCCGAACTCTGTGTCGTCGGGGGCTGAAGCGATTTTCAGGATGAGTTTTCATCATTGGATCTAATCCAACGGTCCAGGTTGGTTGCAGGATTAGGGAGATATATTGAGTTTTTTCAACCCTAATTCATTATCGTATTATCGCATTAGACAACACAAGTTTGAGAGAGAGAAGGAGGCAAGAGTGTCATTGCAACTTCGGAGAAGAAGGCGGAGGATTGAAGGTCGTTTTCAAAGGAGATCGTGTTTCGGGTAATCTCTACTCGTCGTTCTCGCTCTTCGTAGCCTTGTAATCATTGTTCTTATCTCTGAGTGTTGTGGGGATCCAATTTAGATCGGGAGGAGTTTGTAGAGGGTGTAATTTTTCTATTCCATTAGTGGAGGCTTCTCAGGGTTGGACTCCGATCGTCCCGTGGTTTTTCTCGCAAGGGTTTCCACGTCAAAAATTCTCTGTGTCTGCGTGATTGTTTTTGTGTGGCTATTTTTGGGTTCGTGCGTTGTATTGCTCGGTCCTCTCGCAGGTACTCTCCGGTTTGGGAAAGGTTTCCGTATTTCTTTTCCATCAGAGTGGTATCAGAGCTTTGGGTTCAAAGGGTGTCAGGAGTTGACAGAGGAACCAGAGAGGAGAGATGGACGCGAAGCCGGTGCACATGGTGAACCTTAATGGCACAAACTATCATTATTGGCAGAGCAAGATGAAAGATTTGCTATTTGTCAAGAAGCTGCATCTACCTGTGTTTGCAACCGAGAGGCCCAGTGATAAATCCGAGGAGGACTGGAAGTTCGAGCACATACAGGTGTGTGGGTACATACGGCAGTTTGTTGATGAGAACGTGTACAACCACGTTGCCAATATTGAGCATGCGAAGACGTTGTGGGATAAGCTGGAATCCTTGTATGCGAAGAAGACCGGGGTAAAGAAGTTGTTCCTGATTCGAACGATGATGGGTCTGCGATACAAGGATGGGGCGTCTATTACGGATCACTTGAGTGATTTCCAGGGTGTGGTTGACCAGCTATCTTCTATGGGAGTCAAGTTCGACGACGAAGTTCAGGGACTGTGGCTGCTGTGTACATTGCCAGACTCGTGGGAGACCGTACGAGTATTTATGATCGCTTCTGCTCCAGAGGGCGTGGTCAGTCTGGAGTTTGCCAAGAGCGGGGTGTTGAATGAAGAGATGCGGAGACGTTCTCAGGGCACTACATCCATATCCCATCACTCAGAGGCACTTGTTTCAGAGAGCCGCGGAAGGGGCAAAAGCAGGGGTCCAGGTGGTGGCAGAGACAAGAGCAGGGGGAAGTCCAAGGGTCGTTACGAGGACTCAGAGTGTTACCATTGCGGTAAGAAGGGCCATATCAAGCGGAATTGTTTCGCTTGGAAGAAGGAGAAGAAGGGCGACAAGGGAAAGCAAGAAGAGAACACTACAGCGGCGGCCTCGGTGCATGGAGGCGATGTGATCGTCGTAGGTGATGAGGTCATTACTAACCTCGCCTGCGATGACAATTCTTGGCTGGTGGACTCAGGGGCTTCAGCACATGTATCTCACAATAGGGCACTGTTTGCCACTTACACGACAGACGACTGTGGCGTGTTGAAGATGGGCAACGGAGATGTGTCGAAGGCGGTTGACGTTGGAGTTGTGCACTTGAGAACGAAGACGGGTGCGGTTCTTGTTCTCAAGGATGTTCGTCATGTCCCTGATATCCGTTTCAACCTGGTGTCGGTTGGAAGGTTGGATGACGAGGGATTCTTCAGTCTCTTCGGGAACAGTCAGTGGAAGCTTTCCAGAGGTTCGATGGTGATTGCCAGAGGAAGCAAGAAGTCCGGTCTCTACTATATGGAGGGGAGCGCAAAGGGAGCACAGGAGGTGAACGCAGTCAGTGATGCGTCTACCGAGTTGTGGCATAGGCGGTTCGGCCATATCAGCGAGAAGGGGATGAGCTACTTGGTGAACAGGAAAGTAATTCCGGGGCTCAAGTCTACAAAGTTGGAGAAGTGCACGCACTGTTTAGCTGGAAAGCAGAATAGGGTGTCTTTCCAGAGTCACCCAAGTTCGAGAAATCCGGCGTTGCTCGAGTTGATTCACTCGGATGTCTGCGGTCCTATGAAGGTAAAATCCCTTGGTGGTGCTTCTTACTTTGTGACTTTTATTGATGATTGTTCCAGGAAGGTTTGGGTCTATGCCTTAAAGACCAAGGATCAGGTGCTGCCTACTTTCAAGGAGTTTCAGGCTTCTGTTGAAAGGGAGACGGGCAAGAAGTTGTTGTGTGTTCGGTCCGACAATGGCGGCGAATACATCGGTCCCTTTGATGCGTATTGCAGAGAGCAAGGGATACGACACCAGAAGACTCCGCCAAAGACACCTCAGCTCAATGGTGTAGCGGAGCGCATGAACAGGACACTGATGGAGAGGGTGCGGTGTTTGCTGTCAGAAGCAAACTTGCCGGGCAGTTATTGGGGTGAGGCTCTTCTCACAGCTGCTTATATTATTAATTTGTCTCCTAGTGCTCCTTTGCAGGGTGATGTGCCTGATAAAGTATGGTACGGCAAAGAGCCGTCATACAGTCACCTGCGGGCGTTTGGTTGTAAAGCCTTCGTGCATGTACCGAAGGACGAGAGGACCAAACTTGAGCCAAAGACGAGGCGATGCGTCTTTGTCGGCTATGGTCGGGATGAGTTTGGCTATAGACTCTACGACCCAGTGGAAGGAAAGCTCTACAGAAGCAGGAACGTGGTGTTCGTCGAGGATCAGACCATGACCAACACTCAGGATTCCAAGACGCCTTCTGAGGCTGAGGAATTGCCTGAGTTAGAGTCATTTCGCTTCGAGCAGTTTCCAGAGGACATCACAGAGGATCCAGTTATGGGGGAGCCGGTACATGGAGTTGCTCCTAACCTTGATCATCAGCCTGCTGATGGTGGTCAGGGTGTCCCTCAGGAGGATGAGCATACCGGAGAGGTAGTTCCTGAAGGGGCGGAGGCTGTCGGTATACAGCCAGCACCAGTGGCTCCACTGAGAAGGAGTGACAGGGATCGTCGACCATCTACGAGATACTCACCGGATGAGTATGTGCTATTGACTGACGGGGGGGAGCCCGAAAGTTTCGCAGAGGCTATGGAAGACGAACACAGGCAGGAGTAGATGGTGGCTATGCAGGAGGAGATGAGTTCCTTGCACACTAATTCTACTTATGATCTGGTGCGGTTGCCAAAGGGCAAGAAGGCTTTGAAGAATCGATGGGTGTTCAGAGTGAAGCAGACGGAAGATGCTACTCGCCCTCGATACAAAGCGATGCTGGTAGTCAAAGGCTACGGTCAGTGGAAAGGCGTAGATTATGATGAAATCTTTTCGCCTGTCGTCAAGCATTCGTCTATCCGGGTGGTGCTAGCATTAGCAGCCAGTTTCGACTTGGAGGTCGAGCAGATGGACGTGAAGACGGCATTCCTCCACGGTAATCTTGAGGAGGAGTTGTACATGGAGCAGCCAGAGGGATTCTGCAAGAAGGGCAAGTCACATTTGGTCTGCCGGTTGAGGAAGAGCTTGTATGGTCTGAAGCAGGCTCCGAGGCAGTGGTACAGGAAGTTCGAGTCATTTATGGGAGAGCATGGTTATGCACGGACGACGTCGGACCATTGTGCATTTGTGAGATATTTTGCCGATGATGATTTCATCATTTTGTTGCTCTATGTTGATGATATGCTATTAGTGGGTCGGAATGCCACTAGGATAGCGGAGTTGAAGCGCCAACTGGGCGCGGCCTTCTTTATGAAGGATTTGGGTGCAGCGAAGACTATTCTTGGGATGGAGATCAGCCGAGAGAGAGAGTCCAAGCTGCTACACTTGTCCCAAAAGAAGTACATTCACCGGGTACTTCAGCGTTTCGGGATGGACGGGTCGAAGAAAGTGAGTTCCTCCCTCGCGGCTCACTTTAAGCTCACTGAGGAACAGTATCCATCTACCGAGGACGAAAAGGAAGATATGGAGCAGGTTCCATATGCTTCAGCTGTGGGGAGCCTTATGTATGCTATAGTGTGTACGAGGCCAGATATTGCTCATGTAGTTGGTACGGTTAGCAGATATCTTTCAAATCCTGGAAGGGTACATTGGAGTGCGGTCAAGTGGATTCTACGATATCTTCAGGGCACTGCTGGTTGGAGACTTTCCTTTGGTGGTGACGAGCCGAAGCTGGTTGGGTATACCGACGCTGATATGGCTGAAGATGTAGACACGAGGCGATCGACTTCGGGCTACGTGATGATGTTTGCGGGAGGAGCAGTATCGTGGCAGTCGCGGTTGCAGAAGTGTGTTGCCTTGTCGACGACAGAGGCAGAGTACATTGCGGCGACGGAGGCTTGCAAGGAGCTGTTGTGGATGAAGAAGCTGCTGCAGGAAATGGGACTGAAGCAAGAGCAGTATACTTTGCTTTGCGACAGTCAGAGTGCTATTCACCTTGTGAAGAATCAGACGTTTCATAGCCGGTCCAAGCACATCGAGACCCGGTATCATTGGATACGGGATGTGGTTGAGAAGAAGGACGCGGAGCTTGAGAAGGTGCATACAGACGACAACGGAGCTGATATGTTCACGAAGATTCTACCAAGAGGGAAGTTTGAGTACTGCAGGCAGGTCGTCGGGATGACGACGTCCTCCCCATAGTTGTGAAGGAGGAGATTTGTTGGAGTGGGTGGGGTTCCCAACCTATGTGGAGAAGACCCCGGAGTGCGACGAGCGCCGTCCGATGTCGGAGAAGCTCGGGAAGTAGGCGACGGAGTTGCTGCTGTTGCTGCTGGAGCTGCTGGAAGCAGGGGATCCGAGTTCGGGCCGAACTCGATCCCATGGCGAGTTCGGGCCGAACTCGGTCTGGCCGTTCCAGGGTTTGTCCAGTAGGTGCTGGTTGCCCCACACAGAGTTCTGGCCGAACTCTGTGTCGTCGGGGGCTGAAGCGATTTTCAGGATGAGTTTTCATCATTGGATCTAATCCAACGGTCCAGGTTGGTTGCAGGATTAGGGAGATATATTGAGTTTTCTCAACCCTAATTCATTATCGTATTATCGCATTGGACAACACAAGTTTGAGAGAGAGAAGGAGGCAAGAGTGCCATTGCAACTTCGGAGAAGAAGGCGGAGGATTGAAGGTCGTTTTCGAAGGAGATCGTGTTTCGGGTAATCTCTACTCGTCATTCTCGCTCTTCGTAGCCTTGTAATCATTGTTCTTATCTCTGAGTGTTGTGGGGATCCGATTTGGATCGGGAGGAGTTTGTAGAGGGTGTAATTTTTCTATTCCATTAGTGGAGGCTTCTCAGGGTTGGACTCCGATCGTCCCGTAGTTTTTCCCGTAAGGATTTCCACGTCAAAAATTCTCTGTGTCTGCGTGATTGTTTTTGTGTGGCTATTTTTGGGTTCGTGCGTTGTATTGCTCGGTCCTCTCGCAGGTACTCTCCGGTTTGGGAAAGGTTTCCGCATTTCTTTCCCATCAAAAATAGCATTCTCGTTTTATTTTTAATTCGTTTGACCAACTAATAATGAAATCAAAGAACTCAAGTGTCAATCACACCACACTATGAGTTTTAACCTAGCATCTCAAAATTAACCATGTGTTCAGTAGTATAAACCGTTTGTGTTTTGTCTTGAAGACTAGAAAAATAGTCTCATATTGCTCTCACCAAATGGTGAGTATCTCTATATAAAGTTTTGTTTGTGTTGAGAAGAGTACATGGAGTGTGGTGAGGTATATGGGTGCCATGTGGGAATGTTTTTTAGTGGAAGAAGGCTAACTCCACAAGGAAGCATTTATACTTTTTGTCATGCTCATGCATGGACTTAGCGACTCAGACTCGGGATCAAGGGCACAAAGTGGCGCTTTGTTGGCGAACTTTGCACTCGGTCTAGGGGCGGCTGTGTGTGGCGTGTGCGCTCGCGCTCCTGCATGTTGTGCGCTCTGGTTCACGTGCGCCTGTTTGTGTCCGTACGCCTGTAAAGTTATTAGGCGCTGACGTGAAGGTTTGGGCGGTTATGGAAAGATTGAGTCAATATTGCAGATTCGATTTTTGTGGGATTTGAATTTGGTTCAGTTAAATCTTTCCACGATTAGTTCCTATCTTTTCGTAGTCAGTGCATGGACAGGATTAGAGTTAGGGTTTCGGCCCAACTCTATAAATACTCTCTTCGTGCCTTCTTTGACGACTTACTCAAAAATTAAGAGACGAAAAGAGTTGAGAGGTCATTGCCATTAGAGTTCGAGTCCTGCGAGTTCATTCAGGAGGTGACATCAAATATTCCAGAAGTTTTCGTTCGAAGTTGCTGGTTCCTGGGAGCAGATCGCAGTAGGGCAAATCTTGCTTTGAGCAATGTTGATCTCATCACCCCAGCAGAGTTGCGTCTTCATCTTCCTCCGTCTTCGAGACAGAGACTTCAAGATCTTCTAGAGAAGCAATTCTTTGATGTTCTTCATATACAGAGTGTGTGACCAAATTCGTTTTGGAGAATCACTATGTCCACTTACACTCTTCCATCTAAGATCTATTTTTGGGATAAACATAAACTCCCTTACGAAAATGCTTTATGTACTTCCAAAACTCTATTCCTCCATGTCCCTCCGCTGTGTGGCACTCTTCTATTTGCTTATGTCTTCCTCCAACTCTCCTCCCTATTTGCTTGGGTCAATAAGGGTGCCACATGACGAAGGGACATAGTGGGATAAAGTTTTTGGAAGTACATATAGCATCACTCTATCCCTTACATGATTTTTGTGGACAATTTAAGAATTTTCTTTTTTTAAAATGCTATATTCTTGTAATTTATGACCAAACTTGTCTTCTGACAGTTTGTTCCTCATCTTCAGATTGAATAAACCTAAACACTAGACAATCGAGTTAACGGTGAACGGAGATGGAAAATGGAGACGAAAAATATGGCCCCAAAAGCGATAACAGGACGGGGACGAGAATTGTATTGTTTAACGGAAATGGAAATAAGGGCAAAAATTTTAACCCGTTTGGGGATGAAGACGAAATAGGAATTAAAATACTAACTAAAAACAAAAATAGGGAATATGATTTCCGGCTCTATACGTCCTGTTGCCTTTTCGATGCCTTAGTGTTTATTGATATAAGTGTACAACAATCATACATAAATCAATCCATGCAAAAAGTGGAAAGTTTGTCACGATAAAGAAGATCACATTTGAAATAAGGCTTTTTTAAGGGCACTACCACTTTTACTTGGGGGTAGCCCAAAAATGTTTTAAAATATTACAAGTTTGCCATCCATTTTTTTTTTACTTGCGGCTAGCCCAAGCAATGGTATAAAACACAACTTTTTATTTCTTTTCCTCTCTCCCTCTTCTCTTTTCTTCTCTCCTTCTACTCTTTTCTTCTCTTCCTCAACATTTCTAGGTTATAGAATTAAACCCTAGCCCTAAACTTTCCCCAAATTTTCCCCTAACCTACATTTCTAGGTTATAAAATTCTATCTAGTTAATTCTTTTTCTATGCTTTACTTTTATGAGATTAGAGTCTCTTCCAACTAACATGGAACCTGCTCCCAACCAGTATTATTAACAAATTTATAAACCTGACACATAAGAACGTTGATTCCTAGTGCGATAGAAGCACATATACTCAAAACAATAATAGGTATTTGTATTCCTAAACTATCAAAATTGACTGGTTCTTAATCTTTAAAACATAAGGGAGCATGAAAACTCTAAAAATGTTGGCCATGTCGGACACAATGGATACGACCTGGACAGTCTAAAATGAAGGACTGCCAGTCTCCTAGCAGTCCTAACATAATGAAGGATAGCCAGGGGCTGACAGTCCTGTATGAAACTCTCTGTGAAGAGAGTTTCATACCCAAACTCTCTTCACAGAAAGTTTGGTTCAAGACTGCTAGGCCCCTGGCATTCCTAACATATTGAAGGACTGCCAGGGGGCTGGCAGTCCTGTATGAAACTCTCCAATGTTGTTCGACTAATCCCAGTTATATATTTGAGGCTTCTATACTTTCTTCCATCAATTGATTAATAAAATTATTGTTGTACAGGTTGAGCTAGCATATTACAACTATGGAGGAAACTTACCATTTGTCATTAGAAATCTGATCAATGCAAAGCAATAGATCTGAAGTGATTCGACATAAAAGTGAACATTTCAATTAGACCCTGCAATATTGTCTCTGGATCAAGGTGTCATTTTTTTGTACCTCAAGAGGTATACACTTTATATTGTCTCGGTTTTTTCCATTACTGCCCAAGAAATAAAGAGGGGAGAAGCCAAGCGTCAGGTAGGATGCCATGATGTTGTGCGGCTATAAGGTGGACACTGATACAACCTATATTTATACATTTTCTTTAACACCTACGTATTTTTCTTATAACAGTGACTTGTCTGGCTTTGAGCTTTTCTAGTCTTCAACGTGAACAAAAATGGAAATCCCCAAGGAATAATCTCTTTTGGCGTGCATACTAGAGCTTTATGTTGCCCATAGCCATGGTATAAGTAGTAGAGGATGTCTAAAATAATAAAACTAGTTGCTTTCTTGCCTAGCCATTAATATGCACCAGAAATATATGTTTATGTTCCATCTGGATCTAAATGTTGCTCAAATTGCAATGAGCAAGTACCCTACACAAGATGGATTGAGCTAAACTTGTTGTTTTTCGAGATCAACAACTAAACTTGCTAAATGTGGAGATCAACAACTAAACTTGCTATTTTTTTAGCTCTCTTTCAAAGCAGATTGCATCGAAAGTAGTATAGCTAAATGACAATCATGCAACAGGTCTCTTCTCATTTAAGGCTGTTTTTTTCATCTCATAAATTATTTATCAAGTGGAATGATATGTTCCAAACAGACAACGAATTAGCAAAATAAATCATATTTCATAAGATTCAACCAAGAAAAGCCTTCACTAATGAATAAGAAAGTACACCGACTCCTTGGGGCTAGTCCAATTTTTTACAGCAAATAGGACTGCAACTAAGTTGACAGTCCTATATTACGTTAGGACTGACAACTGAGTTGCAGTCCTAGGACTGCCAACAAGTTGGCAGTCCTACATTATGTTAGGACTGCCAACAAGTTGGCAGTCCTATTTTTGTACACGCTGAAAAGGTTGTCAGCGGCGGCGTGTCGCTCTGCGAGCGACGGTGTGACTTGGACGGAGGGAGATCGTCTGCCGTGGCGTGTCCCGGGCTGGTACGAGCGAGGGAGGCGGCCGGTGGGGCGTCGAGCGGAGGGGGGGTCGAGAATGGAGGGGAGGGAGTCGAGGGAGAAGAAGAGGAGCTGGGAGAGGGAGCGGGTGAGGAGGGAGTCATCGGAGGGGGAGGGACAACGGAGGGGGAGGTAGAGGCGGGAGAGGAGGTTGCGGAGACGGAGGCGGAGGAGGAAGGAGATCTGCCGGACGGAGTGGTGGCGGCCGACGGTGGTCGACGGGGAGGAAGGATTCTAGGGTTTCAGAGATTTTGGAAGAGAGAGAAAGGAAAAGAGAAAAAAAAAATGAGGGTTTGGTGGGTTGGGCTAGCCCCAAGCAAATTGTGGGCAGCCCCCAACAAAAATTTCACCTTATTGGGTTGCCCCAAGTAAGGGCTAGCCTCAAGTAAAAGTGGTAATGCCCTTAGAAAAAGCCTTGAAATAATGGTTAGAGTGGACAAGTTTTCAATCTTGAGAACCCTCCCCAAAACTTTTGAAAGCTAGATAACTTTTGAAAAGTTATTATCAATGTGTCATGAGCCATAGAAGACGTTTTGATTGACCAATTTTGTGCACGTTAGATATATTAACCCAACAAACTGATTTTTAGAGATCATTTTTCTTAGCTAAACTGATATGTGTGAGATATATTTTAAGAATTTTCTCTTCCACTCTGCCCAACTTTAATTTGACTAGTAAATGCACGTGCTTTGCAGGTATAATAATGTATAATAAGAACATTATTCAATTATAGTCAAATATCTCTTCTAACTCATATGGTTAAGATGAGCGATATTCTTCTAGTTTGGCTGAGTTTGATTTCCCACGTTGGATATATATAACAATTTTAAACTTTTTTCAACATTTGTTTACATAATTAATTTTTTTCAATAGAATGTACCGTGATATAATGACGGCTTAGACGGCTCACTGTTGAGCCGTTTTGAAACCTCATTATATAGTGGAAGATATTTCAATAATTTTTTTTTAAAGATGAGAGAAAAAAAGAGAGAGAAAGAAATAAAGAAAGATGAGCCTCTAAAGAGTCCAAGGCCAAGCGATTCTCTTGTACCATGATGATGTGACATTTAATCTGTAAGGCCACTATACCATGTGATGTGAGAGGGGTATAACTCAAATGAATCAATGTATTAAAATATGTAGATAACTAATTGCACTCAATGTGACTTTGACAAAGAAAAATTAATAGCACATATAATTTCTTTTCCAATTATGATAGAAATGATAAAATTTTATTCAAAAAGTTCTTCTCCACTACAATTGTCAAATAAATTGTTAACATTTATATGACAAAAATGATAGGAGACATTGTAGAGTTGTTTGTCCAATTCTAGACAATACACTTGACAACGTTTTCATTTCCATATCATCAATTATGGATAAAAAAATTAATATTAAAAAAAAGAGAGAGAGGATAAGTTGTCTTGGAAGTGCCAATGGCCTTGTAGCCTAGTGGCTAAGACCATTGGCACTTGGGGACGAGGTCAAGGGATCGAGTCCCACGGGGGTCGACTGGGTGTCAGTGGATACAGGTCCCCGGGCCAAAGTCGGTTGGGTGTCTTCGACACGGGCTTTGATTTTAAAAAAAAAGTTGTTTTGAAAGTTGAAAAAAATAAACATCTCAATACTTTACCTTGAAAGTAGAAAAACAAATAAACGTTTCAATACTTTTGCATTGGAGAAGGTTTTCTTACTTCATTCAACCGTTTGTGAAGTCCTGCCACCTAAACAAATGACATTATCTTGGATCTAATACCACATAAGAATCACAATACATTACAGGACAATATGATTGGAGATGCTCTAAACTTACAAGAAACCTAGGAACTCATGAGTTCCTAATTTTAGAACTCTTCCATTAAGAGTTATTGGATTATATACATCTCATTCTTTGATTTTTGTAAGTGCCTAAACAGAAAAAAATTAAGGAGCCAGATAAAAAAAAAATTGTCCATGTATTATCATCATCATTACTATTTGAGTTTCTGTCAAAAAATTACTTTTATTATAAGTTTTTGAAAAGCAGCAGCACTCCCAAGGTCTTTAGAAGAGTTTTGTACCGCTTTGCATGTCAGTGCTTTTTTTTTCCTTCAAAAAGTAACAGCAAAGAGGATGGAGCTTTCTTTCAAAAGTGGCTTATGCTTTTTAAAAAAAAACAATAAATAATCCTTCCTGTTTTTAATGAGTATTACATAGACTATTCATATTCTGAAAATAATTACATTGACCACCTTTTATATAAATTTTAAAAAATATAGGTGTGGTCAATGTTACAAATTTTTGTAGAAAATATAAAATATAGAAATAGTTCGAATAATTAGTTTCACAATATAAATTTTTTTTATAATAAGTAAAAACATAGAGATAGTTAACACAATTGTTTATTTTTTTTCTTTCTTTTTCAAGCAGCAGCAATCAGGGCCTGTTTGGTAAGAGGGGACTCGACGGCAAGTGGGGTGTTTTGAGGGTTTTCCCTGCAAGTCGCTCCATTCCCACCCTACCTTCCGTGTTTGGGTTGAAGCAACTGCAGCCTGCAGCTGCAGAATTTCTGACACCAAACAGGGTCTTGTCCCCTCCTTTTTCCAAATTTCAGCTACAACAAAAAATTGCCGTAGGTGAACTGCAAGTGGGATGTGAAGCACCTGGAAGGTCCAGATCTTTGGGAAGCAAATTGAACAGAGAAGAAAATTACACTTTTAATTTGTATTGAACAGAGAAACAAATTAAACAGAGAAGAGAGTATATATAATTGAACAGAGAAGGGAGAGTATATATATGTACAAATTGAACAGAAAATCCCACTTTTAATTCATATTTGTTTAATTAATTTATATAATTAATCTGGTTAATTAATATATTAGATATATTTTTTTGTAAATTTAATTAAGTTTATGTTTAATTTTCTTGTTTAATTTATGTTTAAATATATTAGACATATTAGATATATTAGAAAATCCCATTTTTATTTTGAAAATATTCCATAATTAATTTAATTATGGGTTATCATATCTACAATCCCAATATCCACTTTAAACAACCATCCAAACAACCGAACTCGTTTTTTCTCCACTTTCAACAACCATCCAAACACCAAACCCATTTTTCTTCCACTTGCAGCAGAGAAAAAGTACTACATCCAAACACATTTTGGAAAGTGCCATTTTACACTTTCAACTGCAACTCATCATGACGTAAGTGCTACTTTCACACTTTCAAAGAGTTACATCTATCCAAACAGCCCCTCAGAGCCTTCACTGCCTCGTGGCTGGAAACCTGCTGTAAAAGAATATCACTCACTCACACCCCCATAAAACAGACAGACTCTCTCCCTGCCCAGACTCCATTTCTTGAGAGTTTTGGATCACCAAGATCTGAAAGTAAGTCAGCAGTGAAGATGGCAGAGGAGAGGTTCATACCTTTGGCCATCTCCATTGCACTCCTTGTTGTCTTCTCATCTCTAACCACCACTGGTCAGCTTCTTCTTCTTCTTCTTCTTTTGATAAGTTGGATTTTCTCTCTGTGTAGCATTTAAGTATAAACTTTGTAATTTAGGACTGATCTATTAGAAAATCTGGGATTCTGAACAAGTCTTTGCAAGTAGTTTATAGTGTTCATATGGTCCCTCACTCTTTAAGTATTTTTGATTGATTATTAGTATTGTCGCATATGATTATGTTTCTTTTTGGTCCTTTTTCCCCCTTCAATAGAATAAGTTACATTTACGTTCTTTCTACTTTTAATTGTCCTCAACGAACCAAACCAAACCAAACCAAACCTTGTGAAGCTTATTCAATTTATTTGCATATAGAAGATCTAGATCTCATTACGAAATGTTAGAAGAATAATGGAAAAGATTTTCTTGATTTCAGAAATCTCATCTTGTTTTCATTACATTCTTCGTCTTCGAAACCAATACGAGTTGATCAGTTCTTGATAGACAAACTTGGCATTTGCAAGTCAACATTGAGCTCAATATATATAGTTGCGGGAACTAATTTATCGGCATTACTTGTACTGTTTAAAGTTTTAGATCTGATATATAAGTTTCTGGCAAATCATGAACAATCCGATTTAAGCTTTTACTATTTATGTTGTGCAGAAGCTTATGATTCATTGGATCCGAACGGAAATATAACCATCAAATGGGATATCATGCAGTGGACTCCTGATGGCTATGTTGTAAGTTTGCAACTGATCTCTTCAAGAAATCGTTGACAATTATTAGTAGCAGCTCTTGAGATAACTAATTTTTGGTTGTTTTATTGGTAATTTGCATTAAAAAAAAGGCGGTCGTGACTATGTTCAACTTCCAACAATATCGTCACATCCAAGCGCCAGGGTGGACGCTGGGGTGGTCATGGGCAAAGAAGGAGGTCATCTGGTCCATGGTCGGCGCACAAACAACGGAACAGGGAGATTGCTCTAAATATAAAGGGAACGTCCCTCACTGCTGTAAGAAAGATCCGACCGTCGTCGATCTCCTTCCGGGCACTCCGTATAACATGCAGATTGCCAACTGCTGCAAAGGGGGAGTGATCAATTCGTGGGTTCAGGACCCGTCTAACGCTGCGAGCTCGTTCCAGGTCAGCGTAGGCGCAGCAGGGACCACGAACAAGACTGTCCGGGTGCCGAAAAACTTCACCCTCAGGGCCCCTGGCCCGGGGTACACCTGCGGGATCGCCAATATCGTGAAACCGACCAAATTCGTTACGCAAGACGGAAGGAGAACTACACAGGCTCTGAGTAAGTGACAGTTCTTGATTACTTCTACTCCTTTACAATCTCTTTAAGATACAATCACATTTCCGAAAGCAAATGCATCTCAGACTTATATTTGGATGTTTTAACATCACGATATGTGTGTCACTTGTCTCTGCTTGCCGATCTTAAGATTGACAAAGTCGCCTTTTATGGAAGGGAAACTCTGTTGTTGTATCTTTTCTTTTGTTAATTTCTAGTAAATGAGTATATCATGGTGATTAGTTCTGATGACAATATATACTGGCATTGGATAATGAGTGGTTGCTTGCTTCTTATTGCAGTGACATGGAATGTTACATGTACATATTCCCAATTTCTCTCTCAGAAGACCCCCACATGTTGCGTTTCCCTTTCATCTTTCTACAACGATACGATTGTGAACTGCCCAACATGCACCTGTGGCTGCCAGAATAATGTAACTCATCCAGGAAGCTGCGTCGAGTGAGTTCATACCGGCTTTTTTTTTAGTACGAATCTAATTTCTGCTTGGTATGGAAGTTATGTGCTTTTTTCTCTGTTAACAGGGGTGATTCACCTTATTTAGCTTCAGCTGTCAACGGCCCGGGCAAGAACAGCTTTACGCCTTTAGTGCAGTGCACATCTCACATGTGTCCGATAAGAGTACATTGGCATGTCAAACTCAACTACAAAGAGTATTGGCGAGTGAAGGTCACGATAACTAATTTCAACTACCGGATGAACTACACGCAGTGGAACTTGGTGATCCAGCACCCTAATTTTGACAATATCACTAAACTCTTTAGTTTCAACTACAAGTCGTTGACGCCATATTCTGCATCCATAAGTAAGTGCTTGCACTACTCTGAGTTCTTTCAATCTTCACTATTTGCCGACTCTTATACCCCTTCTAGCCATTCTCACATAATTAGAGGTTTCATCTTGTAGGAAATCTGGCTTAAATTACTTTAGCCCATAACTGCTTCCTACTATAATCTATAAAGTAGCCTGTAGATGATGAGTTACGTTTTATAATCAACAGCGTAATATTGTCATCATGGTAATCATCCAAGCCTTCTCACATCGAAATGGGGTTAGCTCTGGAGCAAGAGAAAGCTCCATAAAAGAACTTAAAGTTTCTAGGCCAACTTGATCTATGTTGGTGCTTAATTACTATCCAAGGTAGTCTTGCGCAATAAAGGGCCTTACTAAATCCTAGTATGCCAATTGGTGGGTAGGTGACCTACTTTTGTTCATGTGGTTTAAGCTCATGCAGCCACCAAGGAGCACCTTCAAGTTCCTGTTGGTTATAAGGGAGTCTAGATGAAGAGGTAAGGTGATACAACTTTCTATAGCGAATTACACCATCTCTATGACACATTAAGCATAAAGCTAAAACAAATGGTATTCCGTAAACTGTAAAATCACAGTGGTCTAAAATTTGTTACATGAAGATGCAGGACATCCAAAATTGACTCTCTGTTTTGGTGAAAGAAAACAAATATTGTCATCTTCTCTACTACAGATGGATGTTGTGGTGTTACTCTTGGGCTTGGAAGCACGTACATAACAAAATTAGTTTTGTATCCTGAATAGTTTAAGAGGTGGTAGACATGGAAGATGAAGAAAGGCGCGGTGACAAGCCCTATTGTTTTAGGGAATTAGGTTGTAGAGGTAAAACAAACCACACTCTCATAAGAGAGTTTCATCTTACTTGTAAGAACAAAAGGTTACTAGTGACTCAAATAGCCACAGTGTCCTAGGAAAGCCAACTAAAACCAACTATGCTTCACTGACATGACTGCATCCCGACTGATCTGATCGACTATACAACTGACCCACCTTATTTCTCTACATATTTGACTGGAATCTTAAATGGAGGAATATTGCTTTGTGTCATTGTTTCCATGCCACTCCATTCTAGCATAATCCAACTCTTAGTTTACATGAGGTTAAACTGCACGAACAGTTAATTTTTTTTTTAGTATGTCTACTGGCTAGACGTAGAAACTAGAAAGGTCTTCCCTATTGGTATCTTCTTTGGAATCTCCTCTTTTGATATCTTGACCAGGAAGTTTGTGCTGAATAATGAGCTTCAAAATGACAAGTTTTTCTATTGGTTACTTTCTCCATTTTCTTTCTTGTTCTGGAGTTTCTTCCCCAAAGGAAAATCTATCATTACTAGATATTTGTCCTTTGGGAAAGTTTTCGGATGCTTGGCATCACTCTATATTTCTTACTGTGCCTTGGTGTATATTACTAGATGTTTGTCCTCGGTGTATATATATGACTAGATTAGATGTTCATGTTTTCATTTATGTTATACCCATTCACTACAAGAAAATGCAAATTCTGCAACACAAGGAATATGTAGCCAAAAGCTAGATTTGTGTCGCCAAAGGGTTTCAGCGACACAACACGTTATGTCGCATATATGTCGCGATAGCCTTGTCTGGGAAAGTATATGGCGACATGAACACGCCATGTCGCGGAAAGTTACCTGCTTTTGGCGACATCCCACACAATTTTTAAAAAAATTAGTTTTGACGACATGTGTGATTTATGTCGCAGAATGTTAGTATATTTGGCTACATAACACATGTCGGAAAAAATATTTTTTTGAATGTATAGGATATGACTTTCTGCTACACAATTTGTGTGATGTCGCAAAAGCTACTTTATACTGTTTATGTTTATTTATTGTAAGAAATAATATATATTTTTCTTTTTGCAGATATTTTTCAACATAGATATGCAAAAACCTTATTTCGAAATTAAATTATAAAACTAAAATTCATATTAAAAGAACTTAATAACGAAGAGCAACAAGTTGTACCCATAACATGATATCCAATATAATATCTTAAAACAGTTTTCCCATAAAATAATCCATTAATGCAAATATCTTAACAACTTCAAGTAATTCATTCAACAAGGCATGTAATGTATTCCACAAACGTATTGTATTCCAGCTTAGATAACTATAATGTAGACAAAAGTACATTAATTTACTGTCTTCCCAAAAAATTGTCCGAGTCTATTTCCAAAAAATTTGCCCGAGTCTCTTCCCAAAAAATCGACTTGTTGTCCATGTGATCCTGCAAACAAAAATTAAAGAAAACAAAATTGTAAGTAAAACAAAACAAAATATATAAAAGAATGAAATTTTATCTCTATAACTAATTACTATTAAAATATTTTTCTTCACTCTATATTATAATAACTGAAATAAAACACAAGAACACCAAGCTCTATCAAATTTTGATATTGCACAAAATAAAAGAATGTTTAGAGGAAAAGTCAAACTCTAATAATACAAATATGGGTAAAAAGTATAAGCAATTAGGTCTCCGGAACATCAAGACAAAAAAATAATAATAATTTCAATTAATTTGAAGGTTGTCCTGAAAGAATCGTCCTAATAAAAATGACACTTGCATGAACACATACACATGATAAAGTTACGAACATGAAACGGATACGAATACGAATACAAGATACATGAGACAAACATTTTAAAAATGGGTACCCAAGCATAAGAACAATCAAGATAGAGATATACCCAAAAGAAGTCGCTGCCTAGCATCCCTCAGGTGAATCCTCCCCACATTGATCCGACGAAAGTAACCCACATCTCATCAACACCGCTTGAAACTTTTCAAGTTTCTCGTTCTGTGCACTAATTTGTTGTTGTTGCGCCTCAAGTTGCTGTTGTTGAGTTTCATTGAGTTCCTTGAGTGATGTTAACTCCTCTCTTAGGATAATTGCTTCCTCACAGTGGGGCTTACGGCCCACACCATATCCTCTCAAGTAACTCAATTTCTTCCCAAGCACTGCTACCGACATTTCTTCTTCTGACATTGGGACTGTATTTGGTTGAGAACACATAGTTTGCAAATTTTCAAGCTCACCCTAACATTTAAAAGGAACATAATTAGTTACATTACAAAGAAAATCTTAATTACTTACTAGTAACTTCTTTTTTAGTTTTAGGAAATAGTCAAACAACAAAATATATGATAGACTTACGTGTTTCTCCATACACTTAGGATCCAACCAGTCATCTTTCTTCTTACTCCAATGAGATTCCTTGAAAAAATCTACAAAGTGAGGCATCTCCACCTAATTTCATGGATATGGATAAGTAAATAAAATATATAATAAAAATTAATCTAGAAATTGTAAAAAAAAGGTGTCAACCTTCGTGGACATTGTTGCTGCAAAGTGAGGCATCTCCACCTAATTTCATGGACATTGTAAAAAAAATTAATCTGGAATGTGCTACTACGTTTTGTTCTGATCGCTTCTACAACATGAAATCAAAACAAAGGGTGAAAAGATAACCAAGTGGTTTACTTATTAACAATCACAAAATAAAAAGAATTCTGCTAAACCCATTCCTAGAAGCAGGGTGAAAAGATAACCAACATGGAAAGTCTTTCAAATGTCTGAAAGCATTCTGTTTTTACCAATTCATGTTATCAAGCTAAGAGAAACCCATTCATAATTATCAAGGTAAGCTAAACCCATTCCTGGAAGCATTCTGCTTTGATATACTCATCAAGTTATCAAGGCAAGCTAAACCCATTCCTGTTATCTGCTTTGATACACCCATTCCTGGAAACATTCTGCATTCTGCATTCTGTCAAATGTCTGAAAGCATTCCTGGAAGCATTCTGCTTTGATACACTCATCAAGTTTTCACCCATTACTTGGCAATAATGGGACACCACAGCCATTGTTGGAAACAACACTTTAATCTATTCAACTCAACTGTAAGCCATTCCTTTCAAAACCACTAAGTAAATACATTAATCCTCTTTTGCTTTCTCACTCATCAAGTACTCAAAAATACACGGATTCTAAGGGTAGTTAAAACAAATTACCATGTAGAAATTGTAAATGTAGTAAGTTTTTTGCACGAACTACTAAAAATGGATAATAAAAAGCTCCATAAGAAATTCCTGTGCTACTAAACTACTAAAATGGTATGTAACTGTAGTTGGAAGACAATAATAGGAATAAAGTAATTGAGCAGCATATACCTTAAAATTTTCATTTGTTGTCCAAACCCGATCAATCATATACTCCCAATCCTCTTGTGAACGCCTTTATACGGTTTGCTTCTCGAATTTTCTCTTTTACTCTGATTTCTTTATCTGGATTTATGTAATCAAGAAGATCTAAAACACTGAAAAAAAATAGTTCTTTCTCTCAAGATATATACGTTTATAGCAGCTTTAAGCAAAGAATTTTTCCTTTACTTTCCAAATGACAAACTAGCCAGTAGTAACATTTTGCAATTTTATATCAAGTTATCATAATTATAAACTCTAAATAGCGTTTGTTTTAGTATAGAAACAAAAAAATAGAGATCTTTTGTAACTTGCAACAATTGTGCTAAACTAGCTGTCCCTATTCTATAAGCACCTTGGGATTCCGAGCGGCCGGGCCACACAAGTTTGTTTGTTTTGGCCATTTGACAATGAAACAGAAGAAAGGGTAAGGAGATTAAAAAGTATCCCATGGTAAGATCTTAAGACTTGTGTTTTTTTTCCTTCACATTTTGTATCTGCTAACCTAGGGTTTAATTACCTTCTCTTCACTAAAGAAAAATTGAAGAAGACGTTTCAAATGTGCAATCTAGATTCAAGTTAATGGATCATAGAATGCTGGCCTAAGTAAATTCTCCAGGAAAAACAGACATTTAATCGACAATGCTACGTGAAACTATAGATAAAATGCTGAGATTATAGAATGACATGTAATTACTGGTTACGAAGACGTTGGTACACTGAGATGGATATATCGTCCAGGCCACTTGCTGGCCTAAGGTCCCTGAGAAATTGATCGCAGATTCAAAATTCTCTCTGCTAGTCGAATGGCCTCCTCTGCAATCTGGCTTTCGTATCGTCCACCGCTGTTAAAAGGAAATACATGACATGTAAGAATCAGTGATATACTTGACTTCTCCCAATAGGATTGTAAGAATTCACCAAATTCTTGGTGTAACTCGATTTTTAGTCTGCAATCTTAAATCTTGAACTTGATTTACAAACAATTGAACAACTCTGGATGAAGAATGAAGAAACAATTTGGACAGGGAAACTAATTATTATTATTGACGATTCTCATCATTTTTATTGCTATGCTTATTAATATCCAAACTGGTGTTTATCAAATGCTGCATATACTCACTCTTGTTTGTAAATATTGTTCGTCAACACTCGTCAATGTCGTAGAGATGCATTAAAAAAGGTACAATATATCCAAATTTTTGTACATAAGCTGCTATAAAAGAAATAGAGGGAATGGTTGAGAGACCTGATTGAGCAAAATAGAAGAAACGATTCATGTAGCAGAACCCAAAATTTTTGGATAGTCTTTTAGAATATACAAATAATAAACCAAAAGTGAAAGTTAGAGTACTAAAGAACAACACTTTTCCTTTATGGAAAGAAAAGAAGGTGAAATACACCCAGTCAAAAATAAAACTTTAAAAAATAGTCATAATGCATTAAAGATATTAAAAGAAAGGTGAAACTCAGGACTACAAGTCACAATAAAAAAAACTGAATACAATTAGAACCTTATACAAGTTTTGCAACTATTCAACATGAGTCAGAAATTTTCCTGCAAAATTTTCGTGTAAACAGAAAAACACAAAGTATTGGGGTTCTCTAAGAGTTTGCATAAACACATGTACCTCCATTGGGAATTTGGATCATCTCCTCTACGGAATTCATAGAGAGAACACTGCAGCAATGTCAACCGTTGAGATTGCCATGTACAAGAAAGAACTGTCCTGGAAAACCCTTAAAATATGGTCAAATCCACACCTAAAAGAAATGGTAAATTTATAACCAGGAAGACCTTGGGTGGCAAGGAGTAAAAATTTTGTTAATGTATAAATTACTTTATCATCCATTTCAAAAATGGTTTTCTTGATATTGTGCTTTTGTGGTTGTACAATTTGGATTAGGAAGTGCATCAATAGTTCTATAATTAGTAATCATGCAGTTTCTACAAAATTGTTTGACATGTTATCAAACAAGCCCGTTTCATTTTATTACCATGCATACATTAATGTTATTGCAACTAATGTGAATGCTTACTCATTTCACTGCCTCAGTTTTTCATGTAAGGTTTGCAAATTCTTTTGTCCTTAAATATAATTGAAAATATTTCCCTATTCTCTCTTAATGATGCATCTGCATCCTTTCTAGGCTTCATACATACCCATGCCTGATAATTGTCAAAACATCTAACATAGAAACATGAATAGTAATTATAAAAAAGACAGGCGAAACAGACAAATATAAAGAACACACGGTCATCTTCAGCTTATACTTCAATCAAATGTAGTAGATGTTACTTTCTTCTCTGTTTATTTGCTTCACATGAAATCTTAATTCTCACTTGCTCTTGTCTCATGAAGTGGATCAAGAAATGTTTGATAACTTAAGTTATATGCCTAGTTCTTAAGAGAGGAACATGAAATGGGAGGTAGGCAAGAAAAAGAATGAAGGTTCGAATTTTATAAGATGCATTCTCTTTACCATAAAATAAACATCTCATCTATCCAGATAGATATAGGTTGATTTGGCAGAACTCGACGGTTCCTAGTGTTCTCTTTTCTACTCAACATTGTGGATGCTACTTCCACATACAAAAAAAATGTTTCTATCAAGCATGGCTGGACTAATTTGTATAGCTCATAAAACCTCAACATACCATCCACTTACTAAAACAGAGAAAAATATTTTAGAAATTCACAGCAGAGTATATCTAATATAGGTTCCAAAATTACTAAGCTTAAGAGGAGAAAGGAAACAGGTTATAAAAATCTTATTGCTGATGACCTCAGTGCCACATACCTCAGACCAGCATATAAATATAACTATGATATTCCTGACTTCTTATTCTTGTTTAGATACTGCAATATCTACAAATAAAAATGCCAGAATTCATTATGTAGGATTCAGTTCTCCCTGTCCATGACTTAAAGGTTTCTGGTAATAAGCACACGATGCCAGATATCACCAGATTTTGCTCTGGCCTTTCAGGGCAAACTAGGAGAAACTGGGTTAGAAACGAACCTACATGACAACAAGACCGAAACAGTTGGTTAGTGACAACAAGTCCCTAGAGAAGTTGTTGTTTTGCATTTTCCTACAAGAGTTTTCACAAATCCATTTAAAGGAACATGAGTAAGAGACTCACAATGTAATCAGAGTTTGGATTAGCCCTTGTTCCCGAGGAATCATGCTTGAGAGTTTATTACTGGACAAATCAATACAATGAACAATTTGTCAAGAAAAGAAGTTAGTCAGTAAAGTTCTAAAATTCAAGCAGAAAAATAAAGTCTTGATCTTCAAAAATATGAAAATTACATCTCCACAACACTTCTTAAATTTCCAAACTCGGCTGCAATGTATCCAAAGATGCAATTTTTGCTCATGTTTCCACAACAACAACAAAGAAGAATATCTAAAGTAATATAAAAGAGAAAAATATTCACAATCAAATTATATATTACAAAAAGACAGATACAAGAGATGTTCTAAATCGCCAGGTGAGGAAGGTATTAGCCTACTGATATTGTTGGATGATACATCACTGCAAAACCAATGTTTGTTTAAATTTGATATGAACACATCTTATTTCACAAACTTATGAAGTAAAACCTAGGTGCTTACTACTTCGATTGTTCAATCAGTATGGGTCCCATACCAGTGTATAAAGACATGCCTAGAACTTAGAAATACATAGATTTTCACTTCATCTATTATATCATAACGAAATGGAATAAAAAAATAGAAGTGCAGATAGATATACAAACTCATCACATGCAAGCAACTGTTGAATTAATAAGGCTTACAACACCACTATCTGAATGCTTCTCCATGGAGAAATTTTTATAATTTATAAAAATTGAGGCAGATCTTAAAGAAAGTTGATTCCATGAATGTTATCCATAAAAAAATTACATAAGAGTAAACATAAAGAAATACTCTATAAAGAAGGCATGTAAAAAAGAAGCATGTTAAGGAGTATATCTTATATTCGTCATTTTTAGAGTTTTATATGTGAAGAAGCAAGGATATGAGCTCCCTAGATAGTCACAGTAAAAATAAAACAAATATAAAGTAGGTCAATTACCTTGATTATTAGAAAAGGAACTAATGCATAATATTTGGTATTTCACAGAGGAATCTTTAAATTGAACGGGTCCTTTTTCAGTTGCATAAGTCATAGATATATACTTTTTTCCAATAGCTAAAAATAAATGACGCCCAGATAATGAGAGAGACCAAACCTCTGAATCTACAGTTTGTGTATCCAACATTTCCACTCTCCATATCCCAAAACATCAACTTTTGTCCATAGTTCCAGTAATTACTTTCCCTGCAATACCAAATAGTTTACTTGCATATGACATTATTGATAACGGGCATAATTAGTTCCATTAGACGGTACAAAGTTTGAGACATAGATAACGTAGCTAAAAATGACTCCGAGGAAGCATGGAGGGCCTAAAGTCCACGATTACCTAGCAGTAATCAAAATTAATACAAAAGTAAACACATTCGCATAACCAACCTTGAACTAAAGTCCTAATCTTGAGGAATCTAGATTAGAAGTTTATAAAAAAAAATTGCATATGCACATCAGCTACAACACTATCATTGTCTCGGAGAGCTGTTAAGTGTTCCATAGCATATGTATATAGGTTCTAAGTAAGTTCATAGTTCAATTAATCAAGATAGTTTAGTCAAATGGACATAACAAATAATAAAAATGGTCCAATCTGAACACTCCATGATTCATAGACATTAACACAGCTATAATAGTCCAAGCTGAATATGTTTGGCACAACAAAATGCATAGTTTGGGGGTGATCCATTCCCCTCCCCTACCATTTGTAAAAGCTCAAATCATTATTCATTTTTGAAATGAACAAACATTAGTGAGGGATTACATGACCAAAAATCGACCTCTCTCCGGCCCTGATGCACGCTCCACCCTTTGCATCACTTACCAGCCTCCGCGTAGCTTACCTGGGTGTCCCCTACATATACCATATAATAAAACCCAATAATATTCTCAACCCTCACAAAATTAAGCTACTAAAAAATATTAGGGCAAGAAACTCACGGTTAATGGAGGAGGGAACCTCTCGTTCGATCTTTACGACAGAGATGGGGAAGGGATTGACGGCACACGCAAGAGAGATCGCTGGGAGAGAGAGAGATTGATGGTGCACGCAAGAGAGATCGACGGGAGAGAGAAAGCGCACGAGCGACGTCTGCGACCGAGAGCGGGAGAGAGAGAGAAAGGGGCTGGGGGTTCTTAGGTTTTTTAATTTGAGGGAATATTTAGTTTTGGTTTCTTATTAGATGTGTTTTTCTAATTTTATTTATTAAAAAATATATAAATGCTTTTCCGACATATGTACATGTCGCCAAAGATGCAGTGCCTTTTCTGCGACATGTGCATGTCGCCATATCTAGTGGATTTTTGGCGGCTCCAAAAATTGGCTTCCCTCCATAAAAATTTGTAAATATTTCGCGACATGCTAAAATTGATGTCGCCAATACATATAAAAATTAGCTTTTGGGGACATAAAAGACTATATGTCGCTAAAGTGTGTTGCTAAAACTGTCATTTCTTGTAGTGATTTACTTTTCGCATCTTATTTTCTCATCAGAACTTCTTTATTGGATTTTACAGATGATACAGCAATGCTGTGGGGAGTCAAATTCTATAATGATCTGCTCATGGAAGCAGGCCCCTACGGTAATGTGCAGTCAGAATTTCTCTTTAAGAAAGACCAATCCACCTTCACTTTCGACAAGGGTTGGGCGTTTCCTCGGCGCATATACTTCAATGGTGATAACTGTGTGATGCCACCTCCAGATGCATATCCATGGCTACCCAATGCTGGTCCTAGATCAATAGTCCCGTTTTCTCTTGCAATCACAGTCTTCTGGGCAGTTTTGGTGTGTTTACTAGCTTCTATCTAGTACTGTGTTACTCTGAGCATTTCTAGTTATTATGTATTGTCCACACGAATTACCAAAGGTTTTGGTGGTCGGCCCGGATTCAAAAACGAATCACAGAAAATTAGGTTCAGGTGTGTTGGTCTCCCTCGAATGTGTAAAATCAAAATTTATGTATCTTGGTGTTCTTATATTCTTTCTAGCTTTGCTGTAATGAATTTTTATTTACATGGACATGTTTATTGTAATATTGTAGGGGGGAGAAGAAGAGAATGTTGTTATAATACATCTTAATAAAAATTATATGCAATTCATTCTAGAAAGTAATGCCTTCTAAGTTTTTGTGGTCATTATAGCTAAGATTGTTTGTTTCCTATTTGTCAGGTTTATTATTATTGCACAAGAACTCTATATTGGTTAGTGATTTATGTGGATACTGAGCCTAATTGCAATTCCATAGTTTACCATAATTTAAGAAGCCTTTTTATGCCAATTGGGTTAGCTACGAAGCATAAAAATGTTTCATACAAGCCTTGATGAAGGTTTATGACCGACCGACCTACGTACGTCAACTCTCTACCTTCGGCCCTCCTAGCCAAGGTAGCTATGAGAATAAGTGGACTATGGCATAGAACAAATATGGTCAGTTGACATATAGGTGAACCTACATTTTAGATTTCATTTATTCTTATGTAACAAGATCGTATTGTAGTTTAAGCTCATGTAACCAAGAAACGTCCTCTAAGCTCACCTAGACTATAAAGAATCTAGACGAAGAGGGGTAGGTGATACAATTTGCTATTAGAAAGTTGTATTTTTCTAAGGACTAGTTTGGCTTGCAATTATAAATTTTCATCTTATTTGTTTAGATGTCCGTTTCTGAAACACTCGTTGGACTAACATTTTGGAAACACCTATTTGAGTCGAAAATGAATGAAACGTTTTGCAAAAACGTCCATCGTCCGTCCGTCCGGAATGGAACTGTTTAGTTAGCCACTTACAATTGGCGTCAAAATGCAGTCTGGATGAAGCATAAAATGTAATCCCGGATGAAAAGAAGTTTACACAAATTAGTAGACTTTGCTTCTTATTCCAGTAGAGCAATATAAAAGCCTAATAATTGACTGCTGTTCACTTCAGTATGTGCACAAGACATTTTCTGCACTTTCAACAGCGTGAGAATTATCTTAAAATCCCTTCTAGGAACAAAATCTCAAACTTTTACACACTCCAGGGAAAAGAATTTGAATATATATAATCTGTGAGTACGTACGTACGTACGTACGTACAAATGTCTAGCAGAACATGAAGAGAATGAAGAAGATCGCTGTAGCAGCAAACGAAGGCTGCACGATTCGTGCACTTACAGGAGCAGAGTTTGGCAGGTGCGGGTAGGAGTCGGGGGACGGCAACATGCACTCGTCGCCGTTGAAGTAGACTTTCCTGGGGAACGCCCACCCTTTCTGGAACGTGAACGTGTCCTGGTCCTTCTGCAGAAGCAATTCCGACTGCACGTTCCCGGCCGGCCCAGCCTCCATGAGGAGGTCATTGAAGTACTTCATGCCATAGAACATCCCAGTGTCATCTGCATATATATATTCATTCATAATGTCAGCCAGCCAGCCAGCCTCGTACGTAGCTAGCTAGTGATTTGGTCGTTATATGTTGAACGAACTACTTACTGATGGATTGGTAAGGAACGAGGGGCTTGTAGTCGAAGCTGAAAACTTCAGTAACGTTGTTGAGGTTGGGGTGCTGCGCGACGAGGGTCCACTGCGTGTAGTTCAGCCGGTAGTTGAAGTTTGTGATGGCGATCTTGACGCGCCAGTACTCCTTGTAGTTGAGCTTCACGTGCCAGTGCACGCGTATCGGGCACATGTGGTTGGTGCACTGCAGCAGCGGCGCGTTGTCCTTCCTCGGCGTGTTCACCCCAGCCGCGCTCAGGAGCTTCGAATCGCTCCTGCAATTTATTTATTTCGTACGTACGTACGTACACGATCAGTATGTACGTGTTTGGAGCTAGCAAATTAACGAGGTGTATGTATATATATATATATATGTATGTGTGTGTGTATTACTTGATGCAGTTCTTGTTCTGGCAGCCACATGCACACTTTGGGCATGGAGTGATGGTCTCATTGTAGAATGATGAGAAGGAGACACAGCAGCTCGGGTGCTTGGATGCTAAGAACTGGGAATATGTACAAGTCACGTTCCATGTCACTGGACAAGCAACCAAATTAACCTTCAACATATATTAATTAATTGCTAATGAAGAATCAAATATACGTAAGTTAGTATAAGCTTGCTTACTAAGTGCTTGTGTTTTCCTGCGGCGGTCGGGTGTCAGGAATGTAGTGGACGGCACGATCTTGGCTGGGCCGCAAGTGTAGCCGAGGCCGGGACCGAGCAACGTGAAGTTCTTGGGCACCTTCACGGTCTTGTTGGAGGTCCCGGCCTGGCCGACGCTGACCTGGAAGGCGGACACGGAAGCGGACGGGTCCTGGCCGTAGGACGCGACCACCCCGCCCTTGCAGCAGTTGGCGATCTGCTGGTTGTAGGGGACCCCCGGGAGGAGGTCGACGACGGTCGGGGTCTTCTTGCAGCAGTGGGGGATGTTGCCTTTGAATTTGGAGCAGTCGCCTTGCTCGGTGGTCTGGGCCCCCACCATAGACCAGATCACCTCTTTCTTAGCCCAGCTCCACCCCACTGTCCACCCGGGGCTCATGATGTGGCGGTACATCTGGAAATTGTTCATCGTCACCGTCGCCTGATCGAGCAGTTTAAATGGTGGATCATTAGCTCAACTATTAGGATATGGATTTATAATTAAGGAGTTCAAATTTTAATTTTGGTAAATTTTCTGTCGCGATCGATATGAATGTTGGAAATTGTTCATCTGGGAATTTTTTGCTACGACTCCCAGTTTTACTTGTTGCATGCATATATATGCTACCCTTGCTGTGAGTTGCTGGAATTATTTCTGGACTAATAGCTGTCTCCAAGGAAAATAATATGTCCTTATATTGTATATGAATATAGTTATGAAAATGATACATTTTATATTCTTATGAGCAAAGTATGTATGGATGTATGTATATATATAGTTTAAAGTACAAAACTCAGAATTCTCGAATTCACAAGGCTCACCACATAGCCATCCGGGGTCCATGACACAATGTCCCATTTGATAGTGATATTGCCTGTTGGATCCAAAGGATCATATGCCTCTGATTGCCACAAACACAAACACCATTAATAAACATGATGAACATATATATATATATATATATATATATATATATATATATATATATATATATATATATATATATATAATCAAGAAACTTTGATATACACCAATGCAAGATATTCACAACAAGAAGAACCTGTGCAAGAAAACAATATCGTAGCAACGATGAAGAACGAGACGATGCATCTCGAATGGAAGTTGTTGAGCTCCATTAATTCTTTTGGATCCACTCGGAACACCTCTCTCTCTCTCTCTCTCTCTCTCTCTCTCTCTCTCTCTCTCTCTCTCTCTCTCTCCTGTTGGTACTCGGAGGAGGAGGAGGTGTAGAAATGTGTGCCTTTAAGGAGAGCTAGATGCGACGAAGAAATCTTTGGTCGCAGTGACCGCACACCAACTGGTTTGTTGGCCCTTCAATTATACATTGATACACACATCTTTCTCACATTCCCTTTCTTATTTCTTTCTTTCTCAAGCACACTTGTTCTCATATCTTCCTTATATTTTAAGCACATGTACCTGTTACTTCTCGCATCTTCCTTGCGTTTCAATTTCCCCGCTGTGAAGCAAAGTGTGTGTGTGTATGGTGTGAGGGAGAAAGCGACGCGGGAAATTTGAAATAATATCATACAACGGTCATCTGGTATGTGACAAGGACTATAAAACATCTAAAGTTAATGATAGGTTAACTGTCGCTTGCTGCCCAGAATACCATTATATTATATGCCTCTCTAGACTTTCCCATATTCCTCCCTCCATTGACTTAATAGCAAGGTTCCCACATGATAATTAATTAGGGGTGAGAATTCGTTTTATTAGATTTCAACCGAACCAAATCGAACCAAATCGAACCAAATCGAAATAGTCAAAATCGAATAAACCAAATTTCTAAAAATCCAAAATCGAACCGAAATTGGCCATAATACCGAATTGAAAATCGATTAGGTTTCTTCACTTTATTCGGTTGAACGATTTTTATTGTTTAATGGCTCAGACCCAGATTTCGAATTTTGGTTAAACTACATAATTTTTTTTTATATAGGTTCCTTTGTTGTATTCAAAGTTAAATCCAAAATTGGACTAGTTATTAAATTACCAAAGTTTGGCTTTAAAAAACGTGTGTACGCGAGTGCGCACACACACACACACACACACACGTATATATATGTAAAATTGTTAGTTTCAAAATATATACATTTGTCATCATAAAATATACGTAAAATTCAAGATAATTATATAGTTGCGTAAGCCTTATTCGGTTTTCGATTTTGGTCAGAAACTAAAAACGAAATCGAAACCTAACCAATTTTTTTCCAGACCGAACCAGATCACTTGTAAGACCCCTATATATATATATATATATATATATATATATATATATATATATATATATATATATATATATATATATATATATGTATATTTCTTTTCTTATTTTTTGTTCAAACTAATTTAGCAACTATCAATTTTGTAAATGGTTTCTAATGTTTTCTAAATATATCATATTTAATGAATGTTTTCTTACCTATTTAATGCTTGTATTAAATTTGTCCGTATTTATAAAGACTAACTTTGATTCCATCTCTAATGCCATTTATAATCTCTTTGTCCAAATCCTTTCCATTATAAATTTCTTTTTGTTTAGCCATAAGTTGAATATTTCTGAAATATAACAAAAACAACCCTAACCATGGCCCAAAATCCCCATGGCCTGCAACAATGGGATGGGTGTTGGGCTTGTTATATTACCTACAACTAAAACCCAACCGTACGCCAAGGAAGAATAAGGGTGTTTGAAGTATGGGTTGGGCTGTGGTTAACTCAAACCCGAAATCCATCATTCATGCATTCAAAACTTAGCTGTTGCTGCGTCTTACTCATACGAACTTTGGCAGCAGCACGATAGGAGCACGCCCAGGAACTCCATCATCCAAATGTTCGAAGTATTCGACATCCGGCGGTCCAATCTCTTGCACCCTCCTCTATATATATGCCACTATTCACCCTTCCTCACCCCTAACAAAATCTAGCCGCCACCCACCCTAGCCTCCATCAAGCTTTCTCCAACGACCTTATCCCCGTCTTCGTGTGTGCGGAGCTGTAGCTGATGTCTCCGACCGTCTCTGTAACCACTACTTTTCTAAAATGTGGGTAATTTTAAACTTTTGTAAAATTGGCCAATTAATAATAGGATTTAAATCATGTTAGTGATTTTTGGTGATTTTTAATTAATTTACTATTTAATATAGTACCTTGTGATTTTGGTGTTTTACTAGTGTAACCCTAGAACTACTTAGCCTAGAGACTAACCATGACCATAGGGGCCTAACCATGTGATTAGAGTGACTAATTACCACTTTTTAGGTCAAGGATATTTTGGTCATTTGATGACTTTTATATTAATTAGGACATTGATCATTGGAAATGTGCTAAGTGTTAAATTAGGCCTTAACCTAGAATTGCCCTAATCTAGATATTATCCATGAGCCTAGATATTAGATTAGAAGTTTCCATCATGACAAGGTTAGGAATATCTAGATATTAGTTTAAAGTAGGATATTTGTTAAGAATAGATATTTTAGCTAGAGAGGATATTTAGTAGATGAGTGGTGTCTAAGGGTAGTGTTAGTGTCTTGTTAGTAACAGTTAAGATATCAAGGAGTATCAACTAGGATTCATATGTATTGTGTGATAAGATTAATATATGTACACGGCTAGGATAATATGAGTATTGATATAAGTGTAAGATACATCATATAAGGTATAAACTAGTATTAGCTAATTGACTAGATTGACTAGATATTGACCAAATCGACTGGTATGCCTAGTGGGTGACTAGATTGACCACTACCAAAATAAGTCATATCAGCGACGTATTTAGCGACTCCAAGATAGAATGTCGCTATTTTTTGGGGGTTTAGCGACGTTTATCTAAGACGTTGCTGTTTGTCGCGAACAACAACTAGATTGACCACTACATTGACTAATGTTGACCAGAGTTGACCAAGTTGACCAAAAGTCAACTATGAGTCAACACTAGACCTAGGATTGACCTAGATTGCATTCATTCACAAGAAAGCATGTTTAATACTCATTTAAACACTATTTAACTCTGAAACTCATATATAGGTTCTTGTGACTCCATTTTGGACCTCGCTTCACATTCACTGCTCATGACGACAGGCGAGTACATTCTCTGATAGTTTTATTATGTTGATATATCCTGTGATGCATGTTATACTAGTGTTCTATCTTGATTCTGACATGATGGACTCACGGATTGGTATTTTATGGATTCCTAGAATGGAGATACGTGGTTTCATGACTATCGCGAATAATATAAATATTGACTAATGCATCTATCACGAATAATGAAATGTGTGTCGAAGAACCTGGATTCCATGTGTACTAATCGGGCGGAAAAATACCTAGGAGACATGTGAACATACCCTTTCTATCCCGTTGATCTTGCGTGAATAATAGCGACCACACGCGTAGGTGTATGGTTTGCTGGATATCTCTCTCTAGCCGTTCACATGACAAATTGGTATTTTAAATCACTGGTCAAAACACTAATTCTCTAATCTGTCTATTATATACCTTGCATGACAGGTTAACCATTATTATATATATGCCCGTTTTCACATTTTGTATGTTTTTTATACACTCGTCTTTTCCATGTATATTATATCTATAACCTGATCGTCAAGAATTTCATTATTATTACAAACTCATAGCGCTTGTCAATTATTTTGAACTGTTAGAGGTGATGTGCTCGTTTCAATCCTGACTGGATATATTGACAAAATATTACAGATGACGTAGATGATTGCCCCACTTTCTATGAGGCCAATGAGAGTGGCACTCAGGAGCCAGAGGAGGATCTAGTCCAGTAGAGAGTGCCCTAGTATTAGCTTAGAACTTTTAGCTTTCAATTTATATTGGATTGTTCCGATTGCTAGTTGAGACTTATTTATATCCTGGATATGTATTATTTGTGTTGGACATCTACTGTGTGTTGTGATAACTCTACTATTTATACTTAGTTTCTTTCTTTTATCTGATTCCATATCATGCTTTATCTTTCTTAGACTTGTGATTGAGATTATATAGTTGAGATGTTATATTATACCTCCTTGCGGAGATGACAGATTTATATTTCCTTGTTGTTAGATGTTAGATGTTATAGATGACCTATACAACGTTCTACCGTCGACACTACGGCGTAGGCTGGACGTACCCACGTTCTCGTGCCCCTAATCAGGGTGCGGGCCGTAAAACATTTTTGTGGTGGCCCATGCAGGTCAGAGTCACAACTAGTGTGATTTCGTAGTGGTGCACGACTTAGAGTGCTGCTACGAGCCTGCTATTAGGATATAGGATTAGGCTGTATAGAGAGTTATTCAATCACACCTAGGAAACTTCCAAATCTTCTGATTTCAATCATTCATTGCAAATTCTTCAAATTCAACTGTCCTTTCTTGATAATATCTTATCATGTGCCATATTGATCTTTTGTTCGAATATGTCACCAGGATGACCGTGACTCGAGCTCAGGCAGCTAGATATAGTACAGCACCTGGAGGTCTTCCTCAGCAGATTCAGAGGCCTAGTATCGTCGTCCCAGAGACTCTTATACCTCCACCTGTACTACCAACAAACACTTTACAGATGTTCGTGCTTCTCCAGTAGATGATGGAGTCACAACGAGCACAGGCAGAGGCGTCGCAGCGTCAGGCAGAGGTCTTGAGGCAGAGCATGGAGAATGCTCATCAGTTGGTGTTTGCCATTGATTGTCGTAGAACATAACAGTTTTATAGGAGGACTGAACTTGACTCACAATTACAAACTCGCTTGTACAAAAGAGAGCCTAGGAACAAAACCTAGGAAAAGTAATCTAAGTACAATTATTTAGTTTAGATTCTTGGGGGTGACGGTAGAGGCTCGGGAAAGTGCTATTAAAACTCTGCCTTACTCCTTGGACGATCGAACGCAACCTCGGCTCCGGTAAAGAAATGGTCTCTGAAGACACGAAGGGAAGAGTCTGCTTCTGAGCTTTGTGTGCTTTTCTATGCGTCTCTCTCTGTATGTATGTGTGTGCTTGCAAGGGAATAACACCTTGCTATTTATAGGAATTCATGAGGAATGGGTTGTACAGCCACGTGGCAAGTTTCGGACCACATCATTGTAACTGTGCCTCGAGACTCGATTTATCATGATCTGTTTGTTACAATAAATCTGAACTGTTTAAGACTTGGTCAATTTCTGCCACGTGTCTCAACTACTATTATGTGGCGAGCTGCATGAAGAATGTACCCTGGCTGAGCCGCATGAGGGACTGCCTTATGACCGAGCCGCATCAAAAATATCACATGATCGAGCCGCATGAAAGACGTCCCATAGCCGAGCCGCATGAAGAATGTCTCCTGACCGAGCCGCATGAAGGACGTCTCATAACCGAGCCTCATGAGAAATGTCTTATGACTTAGCCGCATGAAGGTTGTCTCATAATCGAGCCGCATGAAGGACGCTTCATGTCCGAGCCGCGTGAGAGTTGTCTCATGGGCAATCCGCATGAAGATTCTTCTTTAGAACTGTGTACTGTGCTCGATATCATGATGATTTTCTCGTCTTTTTAGGAGCATGTCACGTCTCGTCTTCATGTCAGAGCTGTCATCTTTGTCAGAGCTGTCACTTTTGTGTCAGAGTAATTATGGCCAGCTACGTAGAGACATTTATTGCTTAGGCTGATTTTGAACCGCATAAGGCTCCCCGCTGCTTTTGGGCCGCATGAAGCTTTCTGAGCCGCATGAAGCTTTCTGGGTTTTATTGAGCCGCATGAAGCTTCCTGGGTTTTGAGCCGCATGAAGTTTCATGTTTGATTTTCGTGCCGCATAGCAAATCTCATTCTTTTTCATGCTTCTACAAGACCCCCTTCAAACTTTTCAAATTATAAATTTAAAATACTTTGAATAAGAAGCATGGGTATGTCCCATGAAGTGTCGAGACCGCATAAGCTCTTCATGCCGCATAAGCTTCTATGACCGCATATCGGCTTCGTGCCACGTGGGCGTCCCTTTACTTCGGCATTAATTTGTTTTTGATTTGCTTTGATGATTTAAAGTCATCTTTTGGATAGAATCCCAAGAGTCGGCATTAATTTTTTTGATTTGCTTTGATGATTCGGAGCCGTCTTTTGGATAGAATCCCGAGAGTTGCCTTTATCCGAAATCCGAAGCGGTGTCTATCAATCTACGCGCCTTTGTCAGCCTATAAATACGAGAAGTTTTGAGGAAAGAGATTCCTTCTTTCTTTTTTCAAACTTTCCATCACCCTAGTCACCGTTTCTCCTCTTCTTTCGATCGACCATGGCTCCCAAAGCTTCTTCCAGTGCTGTAGCGAAAGGCAAAAGACTTACCTCCTCGTCGAATACGGCGAGCTCGATCCACCCCGACGTTCATCCTCCAATTAGTGGTAAGAACGATGGAAAAGAACTGCATTAATCCAAACCCTAACTATAATGGCTATGTCGCATGTTTTATGCGCAGGCCTTTCTCTGTTGTGCTTCGGCATAGTTGATGCTCTTTTCGTCTTCACTGAACTGCTCAAGTTCTGTGTGATCAATCTGCATGAGCTGTGTTGTATGGGCCGCATGAATGCCTCATGACTGAGCCGCATGAGAGATATTTCATGACTGAGCCGCATGAGAGATGTCTCACGACCGAGCCGCATAAGAGATGTTTCATGGCCAGAGCCGCATGACAGATGCTTCATGGCCGAGCCGCATGAGAGATGTCTCATGACCGAGCCGCATGAGAGATGCACCATGATCGAGCCGCATGAGAGATTCTTCATGGCCGAGCCGCATGAGAGATGTCTCACGATCGAGCCGCATGAGAGATGCTCCATGATCGAGCCGCATGGGAGACGTCTCATGACTGCATAAGCACCTTATGGACTGGGCCGCATGAACGCCTTCCAAACAGAGCCGCGTAAGCTCGAAAAGTAGTAATTAGTTTTTTTTCTGACTTCTTTCTCCTTTCCTTTTCAGTGAAGTTGCCGATCAATCCCTCAGGGGAGCTCTTGGTAGGTCAGGCTCAATCTGCCTTGGGTGTGAGGTTCGACCAGCTGGGCGAATATGTGTCAACCTAAATTACTAAATATCAATCTGAGGACAGGCTGAGGGTCATCAACAATCAATCCTTCTTATACCTCTTGGGCATGTTGAACTCGGGGCAATTACGGGGCACACATCTGAAACCCGCGTTCTTCTTTGGGGATGCCCTAACTGTAAAGAACTCCAACGTTCTAGATATATCTGAAAGTTGGAGTTTTTCTTCCAATGGGATGGTGATTCATATTCCTCAGATGGAACGTTATTTCCCGCTATCCTGGTTTAATATGCTGCCAATTGACAAAAAAATGGTGGACTCCTTAACTCTGTGCTAGCAGGGGATGATCGTGGGTGATATTCATTACAACAAAACATCAAGGTCGGTAGTCACGGGCAAGATACCGGTCAGCCTCTATGTGATGGGGTTGGCCCCGGGCAGTTTTATAAATGTGCAGGGTCCCAACTTCAGGTTATCCCAAGCTGATACTTTTACGAACCAGATTGCTCAAAAGGGGTCCTACCCCACTGGTCGGCTGTCACTGCTGAACTGGATGAACCCCACCCCTTCATGGATCAATTTGACCTTGTAGATCTTGCTGACATATAAGGAACTCCTGCTCGAGATTGGTCTTTATCATGCCATACGGGGCACTTGTTATGGTCTGCCCATAAACAAAAAGCTGTTCATGGCTCTTCTTGAGATGTACAACCGTCGCACGGGGACCTTTTTCACACCTGGAGGGAAAATAGGATTCGCTCTTCATGAGATGCGTGAAGTCTCCAAGCTACCTTGGGGAGATGAAGTTTTTGAGGTGTATACCCCTACAAATGAAGAATTTGAGGAATTAGAGCAGCGGTTCCCGGGTTTTGTGGCTGTTTATCGGAAATTGCTATGTCATCATAGCACGTGCCAAAAAATGTCGAAGAAAAAAAATGATAGCTCGGAAGGGAACCTTCCTCACACCAAGACCTGGCTCAGCTACCTGTTTGAACTAGGTGCCTCATGCCGGGTTTTCCCTCGGAGTTCTCGAACCCGGGAGGAGGTGCAAAATCAGGTGATGAATGCCAAGAGAGTTAAAACTGCTGGTGATAGATCAGGAGCCAATCTGACACTTTTGGTTACTTTTATCAAGATACCCAGAGGATGTCTGATAAGGCTCTCCTGGCGGGATTTCTGATGCTGTGGCTGCGGATTTGTGTAGTTTCGGGAGGGAAGGGGCTGGTGCTATTGAGAGAATCAGCCGTAACCTGATCCTTCCCGCTGTGAAGCTAGTCTTTGGAGGCAGGCTAGCTCTACTCCCCGCCTGGTATACAGCATTCATCGTGGCCTCCGGGCTTTCTCGTCCAAAGTCATTTATCGCGATACGGCGAAGGATTTTGAACGAATTGAGCTGTCCTATCATTATCTGATGGGGTAGCTGTTAATGCATTGCCCGTCTTTGATAAGGCATGGCCTAGAGAACGACGTAACCACTGATGATGCCTTCATCTACCAGTACAGCCGTATGCCCTGGGAGTACACTACCATGCCAGCCTGTCGGATGGCGCTGGCGCGAGTGGACAGATATTCCTTCTTCGCGTTTGTTCCTTATTTTACTGACGAAGAAGTAAGAGACGTGCATCTTGATGGTATTGCGTCTCCCCATTTCTTGTCCGAGAAGATGCTCCTCTGGTTGCAGAACATCCGTCCTGCACATCTGGTATATCGCAATCGTAACTCAGTCTTTTTGGAGCCTTACTTACCCAGTCGATTCTTTCGACAATTTGGGTATAGTCAAATGTTCTTGGACAATCCCAGCTCCTGTCTGGGCTTCGAGGGTAGCATTTTAGACGGCATCCGGGCTTGGCATTATTATAGCACGGTTTATACCCGTGCTAGCTTCTTCGTTCCTGATGCTAGAGAGTCGGGGCATATTTTATATATGGCGGCCCTGTACCATGTTATGGTGAACAAGCCCCATAGAGATTTTGACCCAAGTACCAGCTTCATTATCGGTACTGGTTTGGAGGAGAAGCCAAAAGACCCCAGGAAGGGGAAGATAGTTAAAGTGTCTGACTCAGAGTCTATTAACATAGACGAGGAGGATGACCCTGATAATCTGCTTCCTCATGCAGACGATTCGGTGGCAGATCTACCCCCTACTGTGCCTAGTCCTTCGCATAAACGAAGCAGGCATGAGTCCTCTGTCATTGGCAGAACTCGCTTCCAAAAATGGGCCACGATCAAGCCTCGCGGGCCGAGCACTAGGAAGAGAAGTGATGACGTCGAAGCCGTTTCATAGGTGAATCGAGTTACGACCACCCTTTTTAGTTCTTCTTTTCTGAAATATAATCTGATCATCATTTTTTTCTTTTTCTTTGTAGGCATCAGGAGAAGTGAACTCCCCAGAGCCGGCTACCGCCTCTGAGGTTGACCCTGCTATAGCCACTTTAATTAGTGCTATGACTGCCGAGCTTTCTTCCACCACGGTCGTCCCGACGACGACGGAGATTCCTCCTGCTACTGACATCTCAACCAGGGGCGATGTGGGCTTTACTGAACCAGCCACCGAGGTTGCTGAACCTCAGCCGGTTGATACCGACCCAGTTGTATCCACTTTCAGGACGGCTGGGGCAGAGAAAGCACCTACAAATGGCTCAGGTGTCGCCGCTGAAGGGGACATGGTGGCCGTGAGTGAGCCTCAGCCTCTGCGACCCTTCTCTGGTAAGCTATGTCATGTCTTGACTAGTGAGGAGGTTCATTTGCTCTATCTTCACATCCTTCGGGTTAAGTTGATCGATGGTTGTTCTGGACATACAGGTCCTACTCCTTCACTGTCAACAACGGACACCATCGGGAGAGAAGCTACCAGGGTGGATTTAGTGGAGGGAAGTACGCCTCTTCCTCCTCCAGCTCAGACCGAGGGCCCTCTTGCCGGGTCGAGTTCAGGAGGACAAGTAGTGGAACTGTCGGGGTGGAGAGAAATAGTCCCTGCACCCTCCTCGGTTAATGTGGTTTTGACACCGGAGGTTGATCTTTCTGCCCTGCCAAGTCTTCGAATCCTTCGGGCTGCGGAGGAGGAGATGACTGCTGTTCAGGCATCTTATCGCTCGGAACTTGCATCCCTAGTGACAGGGGCATCAAGTTCTGGTACATCTTCTTTGCATCTATCTTCAACTCTCCCGGCTACTCTTCCTTTAACACTGTCCTCTTCGAAAGTTCTGGACGAATCGTCGAAGGACGTAATTGATAGTTTTTATCGCCATTTGAAGCGAGAGATCGATGCTGCCCTGGAAAAGGGATATCTTTTGTACTAGCTCGTCAATGTGCCCGCGGCCAAATTGAACTTCTCAGAACACTCCCGGGCGGGGCAGGGATGGTCGACCTCTTGGAGCCCAAATTGGTAGAAGCTGATAAGCTCGTGGCTCAGCTTCAAGGGCTGCGACAAGTTGATATATCTTTGGCCATAGATCAGGAGCGGGCTTTTCTTACAACAGCTATGGTGAAGGTAAAGACAGTACTGAATACGTCCAAACCTGCTCTAATGAAGGACCTTCAAGATCTGTCTCTGAAGTATGATCAACTAAGTCGTAGAGGAGAGGACTGTTTGGCTTAAGAAGAAGCCACATCTCGTATGATAACTGATACCAAGGAGCAGATCCTCCAACTTCAGATAAAGTTAGCTTCTTTAGAATCTGAGCTCCAGGCCTCCCGCAAAGATAAGGAGTTAATTTGCCGGGAGACCGACCAGTTCACCCAAACCTCTGCTGTTCTGGAGTCTGCACTGAAGAAACATGAAGACCATTGGCAGGCTCATGCGCATCTAGAGGATGCAGAAAAGTTGACTCAAGAGGCCGAGCGCCGGGCCACACTGAGGGTTGAGCGGTCGACAACCAAGCTGAAGGACCGACTCAGAGAACTGTGTATCGCCGAACCATGATCGAATTTTTTGTTCTTTTATTATTATGTCCCTCCATTTCTCTCTTTTTTCGTAGAACAAGGACGTAGTCCCAGGAAAATGTAGCACTTTTGATTTTGAATAAATGAGTATGTTTACTTCATCCTTTATTTGTGGTATCTGTTGTGTTTGTGCAATATCTTTGGTGTTATGGTACTTGTCCCACTGGGGGACATTCTGTGGATCTATTACCCTTGGCATACCTTGGTTTTAGGTATGGATAATAAGTTCGATAGAGAGACCCAGCATATTTACTTGAACGGGGTAAACATGAGGTTTAATGACAGAACCTTCATACTCAGAAGTATTGAGGACATGGTAGGGGTGGGCTCAATGTGGATACCTAGAACAACTCCGTGGTAAGGTGGACATGGAAGTTCTTAGTATTAGGTGAAAGAATGCCATGGAACAACTGGGCTCCAGAGGCATGTGATGATGAAGAAAGAGGTACATGTACTAGAGGACCTAGTACAACATTTGTGGTCAGCTGCGGACATTTGTGGTCAACTGTTGGCATTTGTGGGCCTATTACCCTTGGCGTACCCTAGTTTTGGGTATGGATAATAAGTCGAGAGAAAACCAACATACTTACTCAGAGGTAATAAGGACGTGGTAAATATGGGGTTTTTACAACGGAGTCTTCCTACTCAGAGGTAATAAGGTCGTGGCAGGAGTAGACTCAACGAAGGACACATAGAACTACTCAGAGGTAATATGGATGTGGAAGTTCTATGTAGGGGTGATTTGTTTGTGATGGAAGAGAAATAACTTAGAGGTGACATCGACGTGGTTGTTTCGGGAATTTTGTGGACCTGTTACCCTTTTTTATGCACTGAAAGCGTGGGTAACAGATTCTGAGGAAAATGCTCTTCTAGGGAGGAAGTTCAGGGGTATGATAATACATGACTTGCCGCCCAGAAGATGCGATATGAATACATTTGTGGGTAACCAGAGTGTAAGTTCAGTGGTACCTAAGGGTAGATAACTCAACAATCCAGTTGATTCGGAGGGTGCCATTTAGACATAATATTTCTTCAGGAACTTGTCGTTGATGGGCATCATGAGCAAGTCTCCATTTTGCTTTGCGAGACGGTATGCACCATTGGAAAATACAGCCTCGATGATAAATGGGCCTTCCTACTTGGGCTGGAACTTGCCGACGGTTTTTTGAGTCATAACCACCGACCTCCGAACTGCCAAAACGAGATCGCCTACTTGGAATGTTCTCAGTTTGACCTTTTTGTTGAAGGCTCTAGAGATGCGGGCTTGATAAAGCTCGATTCGTTGTTGAGCTAGCAGGCGCTTCTCATCTAAGGTATCCAATTCTTGTAGCCGACGACGGTAATTATCATCCGACGTTAGTCGGTAAGTGAGGACGACGCAGAGCGAGGGGATTTAAGTTTCCAATGGGAGAACTGCCTCATTTTTGTATACCAAAGAGAATGGTGTGTTCCCAGTGGCTGTCTGGACTGTAGTACGGTATGCCTATAAGCATTCGCCAAGCTTTTCATTCCAGTCACGTTTGTTTGAGGATACGAACTTCTTGAAAAGCTTGGTTATGATTTTGTTGAATGCTTCAGTCAGACCATTAGCCGCCAGGTTGTATGGTATTGAAGCAACATTCTGAATTTGATGTTTATCGCAAAACCGATAGAAGGCGTGGCTTGCAAACTGCGGACCATTGTCGTGGATGATCCTTCGAGGTAGTCCAAAGCGATAGATGACGTGATGCTTGACGAAGTTGATCACGTTTGATGTCTTCACTTCTGCAAGCGGAACAACTTCTGCCCATTTGGAGAAGTAGTCCGTAATTATGAGTATAAAACGGTATCCTCTGGATGAAGACGGGATGATTGGACCAATGATATCCATTTCACATGCCTCAAATGGCCAAGATGCCACCATCGGATGTAGGAATTCGGATGGTTGGTGTATGAAATCCGCGTGGACCTGACAAGCTTTATATTTTCTTGCATAGTCTATCGCATCTGCTACCATCGTAGGCCAGTAATAGCCCATCCGACGAAGGCCGGGCCAGGTTGATGGGCCCCACAAACGCCATCGTGAGCTTCGCGCACGGCTTCTTTGGCTTCCGTATTTGACAAACACGGGAGCAGTAATCCATCGTAGGATCGCCGATATAGTATTTTTGTCTCTGTATCATAGAAGAACTTGAGAGAACGTCTTCTAATAGAAGTGGCTTCTTTCGGATTTTTCGACAAGATACCATAGACTACGAAGTCAATAAATGGAAGTCTCCAGTCCTGTGTTTTGTCGACCGTCAGGGCAGATTGACTCACAGCAAATTGAACGTTGTTCTTAGGACAAACCAATTCATGGCCTATTACGTCAACCAAATGATGAGTATGATTTGGAACTGCCAGGGAAGCGGCAAGACCTGCTAGGACATCGACTTCAATGTTCCGGAGTCTGGGAACATGTTCTATGAAGAATCCTTTCGGGGACGTAATGATGGCGATTGCTATTTGGTGATAAGGGATTATGTCTTCATGGCGAACTTCATAAGAACCCCGGATCTGATTAACGATTAACTGTGAATCGCCATATGCTTCAAGGTACTCTACCCCCAGTTCCTTTGCAAGTCGGAGGCCGATAATCAAGGCATTGTACTCGGCCACGTTGTTTGAACAAGGTTCCGTGAGGGAGTATGCCCGATTGATCACCAACCTGAGGAAGAAATCAGTACCACTCCGACTCCAATGACGATATTGCCCTTGGGCCCGGTTCTTGAAGCACCGTCGAAGAACATCCGCCAGATGGTGTCATGGGAAGCCATATTTGAATTGGCGACCTCGTCTGGGATCTCTTCATATATTCTGGTTATCTTCGAACCTGGATGGGCAGCTAAAAAGTCTGCCAAAGCTTGACCTCTAACCGCCTTCTGCGGGACGAAGATCATATCATAGGGGGACAGTAGTATATATTGCCCAGTTAGCGAGGCGAGAGCTGAGTGCACCTGGTTTGGTCATGAGGACCCTGAGGGGGTTGACTCGTGATATAACATGGATGGTATATCCCATAACATAGTGTCGCGTCTTCTGAATGGCGAACACCAAAGCGAGGCACTCCTTCTCCACGACGGTGTATCTATGCTCAGGCCCTATCATCATTCGGCTGAGGTAATAGATAGCTTGTTCATGCCCCACATTATTGTTTTGTGCTAGTAGAGCACCGAAGGAATGCTCCATCACTCGTACGTAAAGCAAAAACGGCTTTCCAGCAACTGGGGCCACCAGGACTGGAGGTTTCGACAGATATTCTTTAATATTGTCAAAGGCACTTTGGCACTCTTCATTCCATACGAAGGAGACACCTTTCTTCATGAGGTGTGTGAATGGTTGACATCGTTCGGAAAGGTTAGAGATAAACCTCCTGATATAAGCTAGTCTTTCTTGAAGGCCTCTAAGCTCACGGAGATTTCTCGGGGGATCCATCTCCATGATTGCCTTTGTTTTCTCAGGGTCTATATGGATACCCTGGGAGGTAATGACAAAATCCAAGAATTTCCCACTGGATACGCCTAAGAAGGATTTGGTGTGATTTATCTTTAAATTGTGTGCTCGCATCAAGTCGAATATTGTTCTCAGATCGTGCAGGTGATCTTCCTTAGAGCGGCTTTTGACGGTGATATCGTCGATGTAACATTCCACTGTCTTACGCAGGTGGTCTCTGAAGATGACACTCATGGCTCGTTGTTATGTGGCGCCAACATTCTTTAAACCAAAGGGCATGAATGTGTAGCAGTACACGCCAATCGGCATTCGAAATGATATATGCTTTTCATCGTCAGAAAATATCTTAATTTGGTTGTATCCTGAGAAGCCATCCATGAACGACATGCGCTCAAAGCCACATGTGTTGTCAATCATTATGTCCATAATAGGAAGAGGGAACTCATTTTTAGGACATGCTTTGTTCAGATTCCGAAAATCGATGCAAATTTGGATCTTTCTATTCTTCTTGATGACCGGTACTATGTTGGCTACCCAGTCTGGGTGTTGTTCCTCACGGATGAAGTTGTTGCCTATTAGTTTGTTGACCTCAGCTTCGATGGAATTTATGATGTCTGGGCGGAACCATCGTTGCTGTTGTTGACCGACTTTGCGTCCGGATGAATATTGAGCTTATGGAGTGCGATCTCGGGGTTTAGTTCGGGCATGTCTTCATAGCTCCAGGCGAACACGTCAATATACTCTCTGACGAGTTGCAATAGTGACCCCTGCTCTTCATCTGTCAGACTTTTGCTGACGAAGATTATCTTTGAAGAGAATTCATCACGGAGGTCAACTTGCAATATGTGATTTAGAGTACAATATGGTTATGTAAACGGGTTAGGTTATACAATAAAATGGGACTCCTTTGTGCGTGGGTGTACAATGGACATATACAATTTCTTATACAATAGGATTGATCACATAACCATTTCTACTCTCCCTCCCCAATCAATACACAAGGATCCAATTCAGTTACGTTACCTTATACAATGGCTTGTACAATAGAGCTCAATGTGATAATGAGAGTACAATATGCACAATGAGTATACAATGATAAGGGTATTCAATAAATACAATATGTTAGTGAAACGCACATCACAATATGTATTTAGTGAACACAAAGGAGATAACATCGCAAAAGAAGATCGATATAGTACCAATCCGTGTTACCAATGTGTCAGCATCAAGTAAATTAATCTATGGCAAGAATAGACGTTCTAGTAAGTATGAAACGGTCAGAGAATGTACTCGCCTGTATCCTGAGTATCTGAAGAATATCTACTGTCCGAGGAGTGGTGTCTGTCTCCTATAGAACAGTACAAGTCACAACATGTCTAAAATAAGGAAATAGACTGCTACAATGCATCTACATGATATTTGGGGTCAATCTAGGCTAAAGTCAACCTTGGTCAACTCTAGTCCTCAATACTAGTCAAACTAGGTCAACTAGGTCAAGCCTAATCCCAGCAAGTCTCACTAAGCCTAACCAGTCTATCCTAGCAAGCACACAACAATACAAGGCTAAACAAGCCATCACTCACAACCATCTATATATATTTATCATATATATATACATCCAAAATAGGTTAAGGCATCTATAGATATTAGGCTATAACAAGGCAATATATATCATATAACTAGTCATGTATTAAGATGCTAAGAGATAGAGTGTGATAGTGTTAAGTGTCAAGTGTGCATGTGATACATCATGTGAAACTAAATCAGCATTAAGACCAATGTGTAAGTGTTAATACATGTGTTTGCATTATCTAGATTCACATTTTCAAGAAAGGGTTATAGTGTATAAGTGTGTTCAGATTTTACATCAAGTTAAAGGGGTTGCATGGCTTGTCTAATATACATTCATTCATATCCCATATGCATGCATATTTCAGTTCAGGCATTATATCCATTCACATATCATTAAGTTACATACATATACTTATTTTTATTACATACATGTCATTCATGCATATTACATACTTACATGCATCTATACATTATATACATTGTATACAACATGTAAAAGTAGAAGAGGGAAAAAGGGGGGGAAACTGAAAAAGAAAGAGAAAGGAAGGAAAATGTAAGAAAAAGGGAAAACATTGGACATATACATGCTTGCATCATATATTCTATATTACCATACATGCTATCATTGTATATTGTATTATATTATTTATATATTATGCATTCATATCTATCATTACATATATATCTTGCATTCATATCTAGCATTCATTATATACTTTTATGCATACATTGTATATCATTCTTTCATTCATGCATTTATGCATTGCTTACATACATTATATTAATTGCATTCCTACATGCTTACATTCAACCATATATATATACATTAATGTAAAGAGGATTTATGTCATATATATATCATTTCATTCATCTAACATATCATGTATTACATACTCTATATTCATTTAATATCCATACTACATAGTCTCATAGGTTACACAAAATGCATATATCGTACATTTACTCTTCTACTTAAAATCAATACTGTACCAATTGGGCCTCTACTAAATTCTAGAATTAAAGTATGTTTTAGTCCTTCGTGTTAGCTTTTCGAAACTTCAAACGGACCGCATTTTTGTATCCGGAAGCTCCCGAAATCGCAAAAATACCGAAACACGTTCGTCTTTCGTACAGCTGACACTCAAATAATTCTACAGAAAGTTACAGAAAGCATTTGGCTTATTAAAATATGTATTTGGAAAGCTAACTTCGATACTGTTCTTTTAAAAAAACGGAAGATAAATCAGAGTTCTAAGATAAAAGTTATGACATTTCTAAGTTGCTTTGGTTAATAAAAACGTGGATAAATATTATGACGAATTTGAGTTGTTTTGGACAAAAAAACACATATAGGCCAAGATACTTGGATACAAACATAGGTATCCAAACGAAACTCATTCTAACTATCCTAATTAAGATCAATCCACTCTCTAACCATTATAAAACTGAATTTAAATATCTATTTAAACTATTATCATACATACATACACATGGGATGTCCTAATTTGGGATCTATCAAGTAGGACACAAGACACATATCTAAAATCCTCAAGAGAGCTCCAAATGGCCTCAAATTTGAATCTAAATGGGACACATGCATGAGGATAGATCCTACGGATTCAAAACTAATTTATATGGAAAGAAAATTAATTTAGAGGATAAGTTTTACCTATTGGGAGTGGAATCCCAATGAAATCCTTTAGGACACGGCTCCGATACGAAGATCCCTCAAAGTGGACACTCCTTCTTGTAATCCTCTTCCAATCCTTGGTAGCACCCTTCCCTTGGAGAATAGGAATGATTGAGGAAAGGTTTGGTGAAGGAATGATTTGATTTGGAGATCAAATCAATGGAAAGGCTCTCTAAAATTAGGGAAGAACAAAAGGAAAATAAAAGAGGCAAGATTGTAATGAATGAAATGAATCATTCTCCCCTAAAGGTGGCTGCCATAAAGAGTCCATTAGGGCTAATGGAAAATGTCCTAATTGCCCCTCTCTAGTCTCATATGGTTAAGTCTAGACTAGGTTCAAGTTTGGGGTCAAAATGATCTAGTTTTGAGTCTCTAACTTAACCATTCTAACATGATAAAAATTAGTTTAATTAACTAACATAAATGTTGGGTCTTGTGAGCCATGCTTAACTTAATATTGGGTCCCATCTAGAGTTCAAGCTACCCAGGTCACAATACAAGTCGGAACGAGACGAAACTCAAACCCGACTAAACAAATCCAATAAAAACAATATTTAAAATATAAAATTTTCCCAAAATATTAAAATATAAAAAATGACCAAAATCATAATACATCAATTTAAGTATTATTAAAATAATCTAAAATTCACCAATTAATCAAAATCCTAAATAATTCAAAAGTCACAAAATGACCAAAATACCCTTAGCCTAAAAAGTTGTAAATAGTCATTCTAATCACATGGTTAGGTCCCCATGGTCATGGTTAGTCTCTAGGCTCAACAGTTCTAGAGTTCACTAGCTAACACATCAAAATTATAATTCACCAATTTTAAATAGTATTAAATTAATAAAAAAAATTCCCATAAATCATAAATCCTATTATTAAATAATAAACTTTTACAAAAGTTCAAAATTACCCTCATTTTAGAAAAGTGGGTGTTACAAGTCTATCCTCCTTAGAAAATTTCGTCCTCGAAATTAAGATGGTCGTACTTCTTCTAGAGTCTCGTCCCCAACAATCAAAGTCTCAGAACTTACCTAAATCATACAATTTAAAGGAATGGCATACAGGGTCATGGCATACGGTGGTAGTGAAAGTCTCATCTAGGTATACTAGTCATGCTAAACCAAAACGGTCATAGGGTATCAAAACATACAAGCAATCAGGGGTGTTAAACTGGAAAGATACAGAAATAACAAATCATCAAAACTGTAAGACAGTCTACCATCCTATATGAAAACTGGTACTTATCAGAAAATAAAATAAGATAACTACCAATTATCTATAAAGGGGTACTATTCAAAGAAAAATCAAAATCAAAAGTTAAAGAATGAAAGTCAATTGCATTTAAATCCAATCACAATATATATATAGAGAGAGAGCATTAGAGAGGGAAAAGCTAGCATTATGTAAAGGTTATGTGGTTAGTGTGTGTATGGGTGTATGTGGACATTTTCATAGGGTTAGATAGTAGATGTGTGTGTGTATGTGTGAAATATACATGAAAGTGTATAGGAGGATTTGGATTTCAAAACAATAGCTATCAAGTTACACTACTCATGGCATATTGGTTAAACAATCTACAATACACAACCTATTTACTCATAACATGCATGGCTAACCATATATATACATATATCTATATGTATAGAGAGGTAGAGATTTAGTTATGTATCTATATACATTATAACATGTATGCATAAACTATATATATATATATATATATATATATATATATATATATATATATATATATATATAGATATATAGATATATGAACATAACATAGAGATGAAGGGTTAGGTTTACATGGCAGTTGTGAACATTAGTGTACATTAGTGTAGAGTGTCAAGAGTACAGGGGTTATAACTTAAAATGAAGGGTTCAATCATTCAGTTCAGTTTAACATTACATATTAAATCTGAAATTGAACTAAACATTTAAAATCAATGTGAAAAATGTTAACATGTATTCAGTTTTAGGATTTTGGAAAAATTCAAACATCAAACCAACCCAATGTTTATCACAACCTAACATGTAAAAATATAAAACCTAACATTATATTTCTACATACAACAATGTATATACCTTAAAATATTACATTTAAAAACAACAATTTGAACTATTATTTAAAATCCAGTATTAAGGGTTAATATGCACACAGTCTCAGATTTGACAAGTTCAAACACAAAACTCAACCAATTTCTTTAAGAATTGAAACCTTGTGTATAAGATACATGTGCAGTGATGTAAACAAAACTAATAACATGAAATTTATATTTAAATTATGAATTTAAACTGGAAAAGCAGAGAACCTGTCTATGATACTGTACTATATCAGAATATTGGAGTTTTGAGAATTTAAACATCAACAACATATTAATATGCATTTAGACGGGTTGATAATCAAAGTGTAGCATGCGTACGTGTCAGACAAAGTGTATGTGTCCACTATATATATTCTCATGTCCCAATATAAAAATCAAATTCTATATCAAGACCAACATTTAGATTCCTACCAAGATTGCAAAGCAGGTGATTGATGTAATCAAGACAGTTTTATTATTATTATTATTTAATACAAGAATAATAGCAAGAAGGAAATAACGATAAAATCTGTTATGCTTATCTGTTTAAAAGAAGGAACCATTTTGAAACCAGAGCTATAATATCAAATCCAAGATAAGGTATAGCAAAATCATCGATTCATTATTTTAAGAAGAGATTCATAGTAAGAAGTTACACAAAGGTTTATAATACAGCTAAAGCTACTCCTACTCCTACTCCTAAGTTAAATAATGAGAAACAAAACAAACAAAACAATTTTTTTTGAAAGACTGAACAAAAGTAGAGAAAACTTGTTCAAGAGCATTTAAGGTATAATATGATAATCATATGCGTCTATCCAAAATCATGGTGCTCCAAATCCTCGTCATACTAGTAAGCAAGGCTACGATAATCACAGAGTCCTTGACTAAGGTACATACCTCTAGGTTCATGGTATTTAAAATTTCCGCATTGTCGTATGCGACGGTGTCACGACCAGCACCCTAGAGTAAGGGCACGAGATGTGGGTACGTCCAGCCTACGCCGCAGTGTCGGCGGTAGAACGCTGTCCTAGGTCACAACATCTAACAATATAAAGCTAAACAGTTTATACTCTCCGAATGGGGGTGACATAGCAGAAAGTAAACTCAATCACAAACTAAGGCAGAAGATAAGATGGAATGATAGATAGATAAACTGCTAAAATGAAAGAAAATCCCAAGTACAAACAGAGAGTCTAAGTGTCTAAGATAATACATATGAAATGAAAGAAAATCCCAAGTACAAACAGAGAGTCTAAGTGTCTAAGATAATACATATCCCAAATCCCAAGTATCAATATATACAATCATCCAAAATGAATATAAATAAAGACATCCTAGTCTAGAGGAGTGTCGTCCACAGCTAAAGGCTCCTGCAGCTGGTCCAAGTCTGTACTATCATCTAGGGTAGCCCCATAATAAGTGGGACAGCCAGCCTCGTCCTCATCCTCTGTAATATTTCAACAGGTCCAGTTAGGACAGGAGCGAGCACAATACATCTCAACAAGTCATAACATGAAAGGAAGTATAATCAAGCTAGAGAACAAAATACAGGAAACTGAAGAATAGCATAATGTAAGAGAGAGACAGCAAGTAAATATCTATGATATATAAAAGAGAGACAGTGCTAGTGATTTAGAGTACAAACGAACATGTGAATGGCTTAGGACTGATTCATGACTACACTAAGAGTGATTCATGACTACACTACTTTGGATATTTATTCACATAACCATTCATATTCCCCCCGTACCCCAATCAATACACAAGGATCCAGTCAAGTTACGTTAAGATTCGTGACTAAACTACTACTCGTATAGGGTGATTCATGAATTGATTCGTGAAGGCTCGGTGATCATGAGAGTACATGAGTCACTAGCTGATTTCCGAAGATTCATGATAATAGAAGCATAAGATACGTGGTGTAAGTGAACCACACTGGTCAAAAGTATCTGATGCTCCCGAGAAGGATAACATCTCATGAAGGGATCCATATAGTAATAATCCGTGTTCCATCGTGTCAGCATCAAGTAAGATAGTCTAAAGCAGGAAATATAATCCTAAACATGATATGAAATGATCAGAGAATGTACTCGCCTGCTATCTGAATATCCAAGGTGAATGTACTGTCCGAGGAGTGGTGTCTGGCTCCTAATCAGAACAGCACAAGTCACAACAAGTCTAAAATGATAAAATAAAGCTTTACTATGCATTCTACATGAGTCTAGGTCAAACTAGGTCAAAGTCAACTCTTGGTCAACCTTGGTCAACCAAGAAGTCAAACCTAGGTCAACTATGGTCAAACTAGGTCTACAAGTCCAAACTAGTCTAAACAAGGCTAAACAAGTCTAATCTAGACTCTCTAGTCAAACAGACACACACAGGCCATAGGCTATATCATGCCTATAGGCCAACCCATAACACATGACTATATGACATCATCTATATCAAAATACTACACATATACAAATAGGCTATTATAACTATTGACCCACATATATATATAATCACACACATACATATATTAGGAATTATCTGTATATATATATATTTATATATATATATATATATAGGATACAATATGTGTGTGTGTGGATAGAGGAGGAATGTGTTGACAGGTAATGTAATGTGTGTATGAGTATACATAATTTAGTTTGTGGGTGAGAGATGAATTTACATGTGTGTGATAGGAGGAAAACATGTGTGGTGAGCATGTGAAACAAGATTCAATATTAGGCCTAACAATGACAGTAAAACAATGGAGAAAATCAGGACAGTGTGTGTGTGTGTCCAGGTGACAGGAACTTCTAGAGATAGCAACATGTATACAGGAACACATTAAGGAACTGAAACATGTGTGTCTAGGTAGAACCCTGTGCTTGTAGTGTATAGCTGACAGGAATATATGGTGTTGGCAGGACATAAGAGTGTATAGTATAGGCAATTAAGTTCCCAGGATATGAGGGTGTGTGTGCCAGGAATATTTGTAATGTGTGGAATGGGTGTTAGTATTCTCAGGAAATGTGTCAACTGGAAACTGTTCTCAGGATATCCAATTGACAGTGACAATGGGGAACATGCCTAGGTTTGTATCAAATCAGTTCACTAAGAATTGGCCATTCATTTCAGGTTTCATGAGAAGAAAAAGGAAATCAATCATTGAAACCTACACGAATCTCAGGTTTGCTTCTTAAGATTAACATCCAACACAGTAAAATACTAAGTGCAGTTCTCAGATTTCAATCTCAGGAATGAAAAGCTCAGGTTTTGTACATTTTTAGGAATAAATAGGTGATAGTGCAAAATGCCACAGTATAAACTGTGGTGTGTCTCAGTTTTCAAAATTAAAAGGAAGAGCCTATTTCAGTTCTACAACAGTATTCATAATTAAAACTTATTCAAAAACTGAAATGGAGAATGACTTCAATGTCTCAGTTCAATGTGACAGTACAAACATAGGATTTTCAGGAATCATACAGTGGAGAATGATATGCAAATGAGTTCTCAGTTCAATAAGGATGAATGAAACCCAGGTTTTAACAACAATAACATATGGTAAGGCATCAGCTTAAGAAGAACTTTACTGAGATTGAAATCTCAGGAAAATGACAGTTCCTCAATTCCCATATTCGAATCCATACTGTCAAATCTCACCTATGGATCAAAATCTATTCTATTTAATGAAATCAACTTAACATGAACAATCGACAATGTGGATCACTTGGCAATTTAAGACACCAGTCAAGACTAAATTAAAACAGGAATTAATTCAGTGAGGAATTGTCATGTGAAATAAACTCTGTGTACCAGTGTACATCAGTTTCCCTTCCCTGTGATTCGAACTTTTATTCAACAATTCAATCACAAAGTGAAACCCTTACATCCTAAACTTGACATTTGATGAGTAGTAATTAAAGTCATCACATTATTCATGATATTAAATAATTAATGCAATCCGAATCAGGAAAAAAACAGTGAGACAGTTCACTGATACTGGCAGTATCAGAAAAATAGGGATATCCCTATTAACCATTGAAATAACAATAATAATCCATGAAAAAGGTTGGTAAACAATATTTAGTGTGTGCACGTGTCATACACTCAATTTCGTGTCCAGAAACCAGACATGGATGTGTCCAAACCAATGCACACGCGCACACGAGACTGCACGATCTCGGTTGGCCTGTGCACGTGTCCGCACGCACCCGACACGCCACCAAGTGATACGAGACTTGGGGAGTGTCGTGTCAGACACTGCCCCGAGCTCCACGTCAAAAGACATGCGCCCACGTGTCCTATACAAGTCGCACGACCCTGCGGGTAGCAAGACAGTGCGCCCAGGCGTACGCAACTCAAAAGCAGCTCAGTGCAATAGAAACCCTTAAGCGACCCAAAAATATGAATTCCTATTCAAACACAATTTGAAATCTCGAACGAAATGCCCTTTGTGACAGTTCGTCGAACACCTGTGCGTGTCACTGATACATGTCCGATACGGACACGTACAGGATACGAAAATTGGCAAACCCTATACCTACAGAATCAGGACACCTAGGGCTTGATGTTTATGCAATTTAAACCTAGTTTTAATGGATGGAATAGAATGTACCTATGGGTATTCTTCAACACAATAAGTCTCTTCCAAGGAGTTCTTCAAAGCCACCCAAAATCCCCAAATTGATGCAAATATAAGATTTGACTCCACCATCAGCAAGCAAACATTGATTAGATCATAATGGAAGAAATACCAATCAAAGAGGAGTCCTATTGATTAATCTAGGAAGAAATTAAATGAAGGTTTACCTATTCCTTAGGAGAATGAAGAGCTAATAAAGAAAGAGGCACAAATCCCTATAGAGACATTATATAGGCAAGGGGGGTCTTGGCTAGTCATAATAGTTAGGGTTAGGGTTTTTAGGTTTTATCCTATGGCTAGGAATGAATCAAGGGGAAATGGATGGCCTAGAACAAAGGGTTCTTTTCTAGTCTCTTGCAAATCACTTAACCATAACTAAACTTGACTTAACCCCTTAACCAAAACCATCTAATTCTCAAAGTAGCTCACTAAATTAGTTATGACCCATCTAGGTTAGGTCCATTCTAGGTTAGGCTTACCATTCAATTAAATTATTTAAAAATTTCTAATAAAATATATTAAATTTAAATAATTCCAAAAATGACAAAAATACTCTCAAACTAGAAATGTGGTAGTGACAAATCTACCCTCCTTAAAAGAATTTTGTCCTCGAAATTAAAAGATGAAAAGCAACTGATGAGAAGGATAGAAAGTATACCTCACGGTCCAAAAAGATAAGGGTATCGCTCGCGCATCTCATCCTCCCGCTCCGAGGTAGACTCTCCTGGAGAATGATGCCTCCATGCGACGCATACCAAGGGTATCACCTGGTTCCTCGGAACCTTCTTCCGTCGATCCAGAATCTCCACTGGCTGCTCTGGATAGCTGAGAGAAGGCCCTACCTCAATCTCCGAATGATCAAGCACATGGCTAGGGTCAGCCACGTACCGTCTCAACTATGATAAATGGAATACGTTGTGGACCCCCACAAGTGTAGGTGGCAAGTCTAGCCTGTATGCCACGTCACCGACTCTTCCGCTGATAACGAAAGGGCCGATGAAGCACGGGCTAAGCTTCCCGCCTCCACCAAAACGTATCATACCACGAGTCGGAGATATCCTCAAGAAAACCTTGTCTCCGACCTAATCACAAGCAAGGTCTCAATTAATTATAATAAACAAACATGATTAATAAAACATAAACAAGTAAACCTAAATCTAATCCTACTCTAAACTGTACCTCAAACTCCAAGGGCCTCCGGTGGCTATCGGCCCAGTGCCGATGTCTGTCCTGTGCCACACGAAGTCTATCTCTGATGAGCTTCACCTTCTCGACTGCATCAACAATCATCTCTGGGCCCAGTAAAGCTCGCTCACCAACATCATCCCAAGATAAGGGTGTACGGCACCTACGCCCGTACAGAGCCTCGAACGGTGATATCTCGATGCTGGCCTGGAAACTGTTGTTGTAAGCAAACTCCACCAAATGAAGATGATCCTCCCAGGAACCTCTAAAGTCCAAGATGCACGTCCGCAGCATATCCTCGAGCGTCTGAATAGTCCTCTCTGACTGTCCGTCCGTCTGGGGGTGGTATGCAGTACTAAACTTGAGCTGGGTGCCCAAGCTAATCTGCAGACTCCTCCAGAAATGGAAAGTAAAGCTACTATCCCGATCCGAGATGATGCTGACCGGAACTCCGTGAATCCTGACTATCTGCCGTATATACATCTTTGCCAGCCTCTATGTAGACGTACCCACCTTGAATGGCAAGAATTGGGCCGATTTGGTCAACCTGTCAACGATGACCCAAATCGCGTCTTTCTCTCCTGGTGTACGCGGCAATCCTGATACGAAGTCCATAGTGATATGCTCCTATTTCTACTCGGAAATGGGCAGCGGCTGCAATAATCCCCTGGGCCTCTGCATCTCTGCCTTAACCTGCTGACAGACCAAGCACCTAGCTACGAAGCCAGCCACCTCCCGCTTCATTCTGGACCACCAAACATGCTCCCTCAGATCTCGGTACATCTTATTGGCACCAGGGTGTATAGAGTACTGAGATCTGTGGGCCTCCTGTAGAACCTGCTCCATGAGATCTCTGCTGGGCATATATAACCTGGAACCGTGCCGCAAGGCACCATCCTCTGCAAGAGAAAACTCGTCCTCCAGCAATCCTGCTCGAACCTGCTCTCGGAGACACCGCAGAGCAACGTCCTCAAACTGTGCTGACTTGATCCTCTCTACCAAGTCTGACTGAATCTGCATGCCCTACAACTGCATCTGCACTCTGGGCAAGATCACCTCAATCCCAAGGCTCTCCAAATCTGCAAGCAAGTGCCGATCCATAGTCAAAAACATGGCTGTCAGATACCTACTCAAGGCATCGACAACCACGTTGGCCTTCCCTGGGTGATACTAAAGTAGGATGTCAAAGACCTTCATGAACTCTAGCCATCTGCGCTGCCTCATGTTCAGCTCCTTCTGAGTGAACACATACTTTAAGCTCTTGTGATCTGTAAAGATCTCCACCCTCTCCCCATACAGATAATGCTTCCACAACTTCAGAGGAAATATTACCGCTGCTAGCTCCAGGTAATGGGTAGGGTAGTTATTCTCATGGGGACGTAATTGCCTGGAAGCATAGGCAATCACCTTCCCATGCTGCTGTAAGACGCAACCCAGTCCCTTCCCTGAAGCGTCACTATAAATAGTGAATCCGCCTGATCCTGAAGGCAATGTCAGAATCAGAGCTGTCGTAAGTCGCTTCTTCAACTCATCAAAAGCTGCCTGACACTCCTCTGACCAAACAAACTCAGTATCCTTACGGGTTAACCGAGTCAACGACTCTGCAACCCGGAAGAAATCCTGCACAAATCTTCGATAATATTCCGCCAGCCCCAGGAAACTCCTGATCTCTGCAACTGAAGTCGGCGTTGCCCACGCCTCAACTGCTATAATCTTCTTGGGGTCAACTGAGATACCATCTCCAGTCACCAAATGCCCCAAAAAGTCCACCCGGTCAAAGAAGAACTCACACTTGGAGAGCTTCCCATAAAGCTGCTCCCTCCTGAGAGTCTCTAGCACTATCCGCAGATGCTCCTCGTGCTCCTCCTCAGTCTTGGAATATACCAAGATGTCGTCAATGAACACCACCACGAACTTGTCTAAGTACTGATGGAACACCTTGTTCATTAGGTTCATAAATACTGCTGGTGCATTGGTTAGCCCAAACGGCATAACCAAAAACTCAAACTGTCCGTACCGCGTCCTGAAAGCGGTCTTGGGAATATCCTCCCTCTTTACCTTCACCTGGTGATATCCCGACCTCAGATCAATCTTGGAAAATACCCGAGCCCCCCTCAACTGGTCAAAAAGATCGTCGATCCGCGGCAGTGGGTATCTGTTCTTGATCGTGAGGTTGTTGAGTGCCCGATAGTCAATACACATCCGTACTGACCCATCCTTCTTCGGCACAAACAACACTAGTACACCGTATGAAGACGAACTCGAACGGATGAAGCCCTTGTCCTGCAGCTCATCCACTTGCTTCTTCAGCTCCACCAGCTCACTATTGTTCACTCGATAGACATACTGAGAGATGGGTTTCGCTCCTGGAACCAAGTCTATCGAAAACTCTATGTCTCTGTCTGGTGGTAATCCCGGCAACTCCTCTGGGAAAACATCCATATACTCTGTTATCAAGGGGCATGGAATCGTCTGCTCCTCAACCGAGACTCCATAGAAGACTCCGCTTCTCTGCTCCGCTTAACGTCTGGATTACTCGAACTTTAGCTCCCCCGGCGCTCTGAAGAGAACACTACCCCCTCTACAATCAATACTGGCGTGGTGCCTGCTTAACCAATCCATGCCGAGTACTATATCGTAGTTCGACAATGACATTACGAACAGGCTCACCTCCAACTCACGGCCTCCCAAGACAACACTTCGTCCCTTACAAATATCACGTAGGAGGATAATGTCACCCCCAGTCGTGATCTTGTAAGTCCTAGGCAACGATTCAGCTATGATACCGTGTCTAATCGCAAATGATACTGATATAAAACTATACGAAGCACCGGAATCGAATAATACAAAAGCTGGTCTGGAGTCAAGAAGAACCGAACCTGCGATCAGCTCTCCTATCGCCTCTGCATCCTCAGCTACCATGGCGAAAGCTCGTCCCTGCTGGCCTCCCCTGGCCTGCTGTTGGTGCTGCATAAACCGCTGCTGCTGAGTCGGCAACGGTCCCTTCTGCGATCCCCCTGGAGCCTTGGCTCCTGCTCCTGCTTGCTGTGCTATCCTGCCAGTATACTGAGTGCATTCCCTCATCTGATGGTTCGCTGCTCCGCAAAGAAGGCATCTATCCAACCTCTAGTCCTATACTTGTCCCACCCGTGCCCTGGCTTCTTACAATAAGCACAGGTGGTGACCTGCTACCTCGATGCCTGCTGCTGTACCCTCTGCTGCTGATACTGCACTGGCTGCTACCTCGGCTGCTGAAACTGCTGCGTCTGGAACCTCTACTGCTGGTGGTGTTGCTGGTGCTGCAGCTGAAAGTGCGACCTCTTGGCCGGTCCTCCGTGTCACTACCAATTTTCTAGCTTGAGGGTATTTTGGTTATTTTGGTCATTTTTGAAATTTTGAGAATTATTTGGAATTATTATGTATTATTTAGATTTATTGGAATTAATGTGATTTTTAGAGATTTTTAGTATAATTAATTTTGATGTTTTAGTTGACTTTAACTTATGTTGACTTTGGAGACTAACCTAGTAGCTAACCTAGGTCATGACTATGAGATTAGGATCTGGAAACCTAGGTTGACTTAAGTTAGTGATAATTAACCCATTAGAATTTATTTTGGGAAAATAGGATTTGAATTGATTAGAAATGGCTTGTGATTTCACAAGTCATGACTTGTGACTTAGGCTTAATAGCCCATAGGCCCACACCATGAACCAAACCTAACCCTAATCATCCCATGGCAGCCACCCTTGATTCTTTCTCCCTATTTAATCCCCTCCTAGAAATTAGGGCTAGCCTCCTTAGGAATTATTTGCTATTTTGGAAGAGGTGAGTCTCCATCTTTCCTAATCCCTAGAAAATCCATTTCAACTCCATTTTCCTCCAAACCAATTGCAATAGGACCTAATATTAGCCTACTTGCTGTTGGTATTGAGTGATTGCAGGAAAGAAACAATTTGTTGGTGGCTTGAAGAACCCTTTCCATTTGGGGATTTTGACCCTTTGCTCATCAATAGGTATATTTCAATCTACTCCATGTAATTTCTGTTTAATTGTATTTTTAGGATGCCGTAGCCCTAACCTAACAGTAGGATAAGCTAAACCTAGAATTTGAGCCCATTACGTGTCCGTATCGGACACGTATCAGCGTATGTTTGATTGTGTTCGACGAAATACCTCAAAGGGCATTTCGTTCGATTTTGTGGATTGTGTTTGAATAGAAATCTAGGTCTTCACCTCGCTTATGCATTTCTTTTGCTCTGAGCATAATTTTATGTCGTGTCGAGTCGCACGGACAAGCGGACACGTGGTCGCGCGCGCGCGTGCACGGGTACTGTGCGTGCCCTGCTGCACGGGTGCATTTGCGACACGGACACGCGACGTGGACACGTAGGATTTGGCACACACCGAGGGGCAATGTATGCCATCTCGTGTGTCGAGTTGCACGGCCTCACGTGTCGTATCGGACACGCACGAACGTGTACACTGCGCGTGCACTGTGCGATTCAGTGCACTGGATATTGGTTTTGTGTTAATTCGATTTTAATGCTTTTAAATTGAGTTTTAATTGATTAATTAGATCCTATATGTGTTGTATAATCTATGTTAGACTAGGGTTACATGTTAGATTAAGTTTTGATGTGAATTTTTGGATTCGAATGGGTTAAAATCCTAAATAACTGATAATTCCCGATACATGTCATTTCAGTATTTTCCTAACCTAAATTCCCTGTTTAAATTTATGTTTTCAACTGATTAATAAACCCATATGATTGCTAGTTATGTTCAGTTTGTACTTTCGATTTTGGGTTTTGATGTGTTAAGGAGGATTCGAGTTGTTGAGTTGGATTCCTATTGATATTGTATAGGTTGTTCAATGAATGACTGATATGGTTTTTCCTATAAACCTGAGAATGGGGGGGGTTTGAATGTATTGAACTGTTAAGTTATTACTCTAGAACTGAATCTCTAAATGCCTGAACAGTATGGCCTATTTTCCTGAGTTTATGAACTGTTTGTTCATTGGGTAGCTGAGATCAAATCTCTGAATGCTACTCACTGATTTCCTATTTTACCTTGACTGTTCTTTGAACTGTTAAATGATTTTTGTGTTAATCTAATATATGGGACTGAACTGAAATGGTTCTAAAACCTGAAATTGATTTCCATTTCTTTTCTCTATTTCATTCCTAAAAACTGAGACTAATTCCCATTCCTGAGAGTGTGTTCATATAGGCAAATGTGTACTGTTGTTCCAGATTTCCTATTCGATTTCTAGCATCATATTTAACCCATTTTTACTGCTAATTAATGTAGTTTAAAACCTCAGATTTAATCACCTATTTGTTTTCTATTGTGTGTTGATTTTTTGGATGGATTGGTGATGCCTAGAACTCAAACTGGATATTGTTATGGACTGGAAATAACTGAGATTGGGTAGGGACTGAGAGGAAGTATAGATTGTATTGGACTGAATTCCCATTCCCTGAACTGATTTCCTTTTCATTTTATTGCAATGTTTGTTCTTTTTAAAACCTGGGATATTTTCTGATAAACTGAAATCTGGGTATTGTGTACTGTGGACTGAACTGAGTGTGGGAGATTTGAATGTCATGAATTATGGACTGTCTTTTAAACTTGAATTACTGAGAACATTGACACACGCTTCCTGAGTTTGTTGCTATGCTTCACATCACTTTGACACAGAGCATGTTTCCCTAACACACACACTTTCCTCACACCCTCACTCTCTAGACTCACACACACAAGTGTCTCACTAACCCTCAAGTGACACACACTCTTGTGCCCTCTCACACACACATGAGAGTGCATTTCCTTTCCATTTTCTATGTTTATATATATGTATTGAGTTGTATAAATAGGTATCTTATATATATTAGTAATGTGTGTGTACATATATATTACATTAGATTCATTATTAGGATGTGTGTTACTATATTACATTAATGTGTGTATTATAATTTAGATAAATATTGCCATGTGTAGATGTGGTTTGTAGGTTGGTTCATAGGCATGGTATAGCCTATGGCCTAGGCCCTTAGCTTATGGGTATATTTGTTAGACCTAGTATGGAGTCTAGAATAGACTTTTTAGCCTTGTTAGAACCTATAATGGCTTGTTAGACCTAGAATAGACTAGTTAGACTAGTTTGACTTAGGTTTGACTTGGTTGACCTAGTTTGACTTCTAGGGTTGACCAGAGTTGACCAAGAGTTGACTTTGGCCTAGATTGACCTAGATTCATGTAATATGCATCGTAGTGCATCTTATTACTATTCTTGACTTGTTATGACTTGTACTATTCTAAATAGGAGCCAGACACCACTCCTCGGACAGTACTTTCATCTCGGACATTCAGTTAGCAGGCGAGTACATTCTCTTATCTTTTCATACCTGTCTGGACTATATTCTTGCTCTAGATTACTCTACATGATGCTGACACGTATCTTCATGGATTAGTACTATATGGATCCTTTCCTGAGATGTTATCCCTCTATGGGTGCATCGGGTATTTTATGTTCATGTACTTTATCATGTCCATCAGGTACTCCTTGTACTCGTACTAGTTCATGTTATTACATGTTCTCATGTGCTTTCATGTGCTTTATCACGTGCCTCATGTACTACTCATTACATGAGTTCACGTATCTTAGTTGTATTCATGTGCTTATAACATAACTTGAATGGATCCTTGTGTATTGATTGGGGCGGGGTGAGTAGAATTGGTTATGTGAACACTATCCCCAGTAGCTGTATAAATATGCCTCCTTATTTGCATTCATGTGCCCCTAAGCCGTTTACATAACCATATTGTACTCTAAATCACGTAGTCACTTTCAGTCTCTATTATCATGTATTTACTTTCAGTTACAAAATATCTCCTGTTTACTTGTACTTTCATTCAGCACTTCCTGTATTTTACTCTATTGCATGATTTATACTCCTAACCTGCTATGAACTATTTGAGAGATATGTGCTCGTTCCCGTCCTGACTGGACCTGTTGAAAATTTTACAGAGGACGAGGAGGAGACCTGCTTAGACACTTATTATGGGACAGCCTTAGAGGACACTTGCGATCCGGACTTCCAGTCGGATCCCTTAGCATTAGAGACAGTTGCTCCATAGTTAGTTTATCTTATTTTATAGCATTGGAGTTGAGTTGTATATACATTTGGGATCTGTATTATATCTGGATGTTGTGGAGTTATTATAGACACTTAGCTCTCTCTCTCTCTCTTTATCTGTATTTCCTGTGGATTTAGATCTTGCATCTTATTATCTATCTATCTTCCTTTCATGTTCTACCTTAGTTGTGATTGAGATATATTCTGTTATGTCACCCCCATTCGGGGAGTATAACTGTTTATTACCTACAACTGTTAGATGTTGTGACCTAGGACAGCGTTCTACCGCCGACACTGCGGCGTAGGCTGGACGTACCCACATCTCGTGCCCTTACTCTAGGGTGCGGGTCGTGACACATTTTGAGTGGTGGCCCATGCAGGTCTAGGTTGGAAATGTGGTGGTATTCGAACTAGAATATCGCTGCAGCCTGCAGTAGGAATTAGTGTATTTTTTTGAAGGTACTCAATCACACTAGGAAAATTCCTTATCAGATTCCGTATATCTATTTTGCTGCTTATTATCTTCCTTAGAAAATTTAACTGTCCTCCTTTGATATTTCGATTCATTCTCAGTAATTGTTTCTTGTTTGATCTGTGTCTCCAGGATGGTTGAGACGTGATCGCATCGCCCTGGACTAGGAGACGCTGGAGAGGGGTCTAGCACCACTCGACTCAGCAGCAGCCAGCTCCCGGTGCCACAGGGCCAGTGCAGCCCTCAGGAGTCGGTGTTTCAGCCACTTTTGAAGGAGCACCTCCACCAGTCAGGAGGCCAATTATGATTCCTGAGATCCTTCTACCGCAGCAGCCTCCGTCTGCGGGGATGGTAGACGCTGCACATCTCTTCTCCTTCATGGAAAGGATTCTTGAGTCCCACCAGCAGCAGCAGACGAGGCAGACTGAAGATTTCAGGCAGGGGATCGATGAGGCACACCAGCTGGTTCGTACTACAGTCGAGATGATCACAGCTCAGGGGACCCAGCTGCAGCCCCGTCGGAGGAAGAAGGACATTCAGGACTTCCAGAAGATGCACCCTCGGGAGTTCTTCGGCACAGAGGGCATCCATGTTGCAAACGACTGGATAGAGCATATTGAGGAGATCTTCCGACTGGCAGAGATACCAGATCGACTCCAGATCGAGGCGGCGGGCAGTCAGATGCAGGACTTAGCCCGTGCGTGGTATCAGACAGATCCCAGGGTGGGAGTTGAGGGCTAGACTTGGGCCCAGTTCAAGGAGCTATTTAAGGAGCAGTTCTTTTCTGATGTTGCCTTGGGAGGTATCGAGGCACAGTTCGAGGCTCTGGTTCAGGGGAACCAGACGGTAGCTGAGTATGCCGAGGAGTTCTGCAGATTGGCCCGGTTCATTGATGACTTGTCTGAGAAGACGAAGGCGAGGAAGTTTCGCCGAGGCTTGATTAGAGAGGTTCGGCCGCTGACTAAGAGCGACCAGAACGCTACTTATGCTGAGATATTTTTTGGAGCTATGGCGGCGAAAGACGACCTAGGGCTGAAGCAGAAGAGGGGTCGTGACTTCTAGGGTGGCAGTAGCAGTCAGGGGCAGGCCAAGAGGCCTCACTTCCAGAAGCAGCAGCAGAGGCCAGCTCAGCAGTATCAGCAGCAGGGTCGTGCACCCTTTCAGCAGGTGCACCAGCAGCATAGAGGGCAGCAGGCACCTCGTCAGGTAGTCGTTTGTGCCTTCTGCAAGAAGCCGGGGCACATGATCCATGAGTGCAGGAAGAAGCTAGGCAAGTGCCTACTTTGTGGTACGGGAGATCACCAGTTGAGGGATTGCCCTGGGGCTTTTGGGCGAGGATAGCAGGGAGGTAGAGCCAAGGCTCCAACAGGCCAGCAGAGGGGACCAGCCCTGCAGACCCAGCAGCAGAGGTTCCAGCAGCACCAGCAGCAAACACGAGGTGGACAGCAGGGGCGAGCTTTCGCCATGGCAGCTGAGGATGTCGAGGCCATCGGAGTACTGATAGCAGGTTCGGTTCTCCTATATTCCCTTCCAGCATTTGCACTCTTTGATTCTGGGGCTTCCTACAGCTTTGTGTCAGTATCGTATTCTATTAGACACAGTTTGGTTTCTCAACCATTGCCTAGGACCTGTAAGATCACGACCGGGGGTGGGGTCATCCTTGTGAGTGATGTTTGCAGAGGGCGGAGCATCTTATTGGAAGGCCGAGAGTTGGAAGTGAGTTTACTCGTCATGCCATTACCGAACTACGATATAGTATTAGGTATGGACTGGCTGAGTAGACACCACGCCCTTATTGATTGCCGAAGGGGTAGAGTTTTGTTCGGGACGCCAGGAGAGCCAGAGTTTGAGTACACCCGGCGGCAGGCAGAGCAGGACGACGGAGTCTTCTGTGGAGCTTCAGTTGAGGAGCAGGTGGCTTCGCATCCCTTGATCGTAGAGTTTATGGACGTATTCCCAGAGAAGTTGCCAGGGCTCCCACCAGACAGAGATGTAGAGTTCTCGATAGACTTGGTTCCCGGTACGGAACCGATCTCCCAGCATGTTTATCGAGTGAACAACAGCGAGTTGGTGGAGCTGAAGAAGCAGGTGGATGAGCTGCAGGACAAGGGCTTCATCCGATCTAGTTCTTCACCTTGAGGTGCACCGGTACTCTTCGTACCCAAGAAGGATGGGTCGGTACGGATGTGTATCGACTACAGGGCACTTAAAAACCTGACAATCAAGAACAGATACCCACTGCCGCGGATCGATGATCTCTTTGATCAGTTGAGCGGAGCTCGGGTGTTCTCGAAGATTGATTTGAGGTCAGGTTATCACCAGGTAAAGGTAAAGAGGGAGGATATTCCTAAGACCGCTTTCAGGATGCGGTACGGACAGTTTGAGTTTTTGGTTATACCGTTTGGGCTAACCAATGCACCAGCAGTGTTTATGAATCTAATGAACAAGGTGTTCCACCAGTACTTGGACAAGTTCGTGGTGGTGTTCATTGATGATATCTTGGTATATTCCAAGACTGAGGAGGAGCACGAGGAGCATCTGCGGATAGTGCTAGAGACTCTCAGGAGGGAGCAGCTTTATGGAAAACTCTCCAAGTATGAGTTTTTCTTGGACCGGGTGGACTTATTGGGGCATGTGGTGACTGGAGATGGTATCTCAGTTGACCCCAAGAAGATTGTAGCAGTTGAGGCTTAGACAGCGCCGACTTCAGTGGCAGAGATCAGAAGTTTCCTGGGGCTGGCAGGATACTATAGGAGATTTGTGCAGGATTTCTCCCGGGTTGCAGAGCCGTTGACACGGTTGACCCAGAAGGATACTAAGTTTGTTTGGTCAGAGGAGTGTCAGACAGCTTTTGATGAGTTAAAGAAGCGGCTTACGACAGCTCCGATTCTGACATTACCTTCAGGATCAGGTAGATTCACTATTTATAGTGATGCTTCAGGAAAGGGGCTGGGTTGCGTCTTGCAGCAGCATGGGAAGGTGATCGCCTATGCTTCCAGGCAATTACGTCCCCATGAGAAGAACTACCCTACCCATGACCTGGAGCTGGCAGCGGTAATTTTTGCTTTGAAGTTGTGAAAGCACTATCTGTATGACGAGAGGGTGGAGATTTTCATAGATCACAAGAGCTTGAAGTATGTGTTTACACAGAAGGAGCTCAACATGAGGCAGCGCAGATGGCTAGAGTTGATGAAGGACTTTGACATCTCACTTCAGTATCACCCAGGGAAGGCCAACGTGGTTGTCGATGCCTTGAGTAGGTATCCGACAGCCATGTGTTTGACTGTGGATCGGCACTTGCTTGCAGACTTGGAGAGCCTTGGGATTGAGGTGATTGTGCCAGGGGTGCAGATGCAGTTATGGGGCCTTCAGATACATTCGGGCTTGATAGACCGGATCAAGGCGACACAGTTCGAGGATGTGGCTCTGCGGTGTATCCGAGAGCAGATCAGTAAAGGATTGGTGGATGGCGAGTTTTTACTTACAGAGGATGGTGTCCTGAGGCACGGTTCCCGGTTATGTGTGCCTAGCGGGGAGCTCAGAGAGCAGATCATGCAGGAGGCTCACAGATCGCAGTACTCTATACATCCTGGTGCTAAAAAGATGTACAGGGATCTGCAAGAGCATGTCTGGTGGTACGGGATGAAACGGAAGGTGTCCCACTTCGTAGCTAGATGCTTAGTCTGTCAGCAGGTCAAGGCAGAGAGGCAGAGGCCCGGAGGATTATTGCAGCCATTGCCCATTCCAGAGTGGAAGTGGGAACATATCACCATGGATTTCGTATCAGGGTTGCCGCGTACACCAGGAGGGAAGGACGCGATTTTGGTCATCGTTGACAGGTTGACCAAATCGGCCCACTTCATGCCATTCAAGATGGGTACGTCTACAGAGAGGCTTGCAGAGTTGTATATGAGACAGATAGTCAGGATTCACGGAGTTCCCGTCAGCATAGTCTTAGATCGGGATAGTCGCTTTACTTCCCATTTTTGGAGGAGTCTGTAGACTAGTTTGGGCACTCAGCTCAAGTTTAGTACTGCATACCACCCCCAGACGGACGGACTGTCAGAGAGGACTATTCAGACCCTTGAGGACATGCTGCGGATGTACGTCCTAGATTTTGAAGGTTCCTGGAAGGATCACCTACATTTGGTGGAGTTTGCTTACAATAACAGTTATCAGGCCAGCATTGAGATGTCACCGTTTGAGGCTCTGTGCGGGCGTAGGTGTCGTACAACCTTATCTTGGGATGATGTTGGAGAGCGAGCTTTACTGGGACCAAAGATGGTTGTTGACGCAGCCGAGAAGGTGAAGCTCATCAGGGACAGACTTCGCGTGGCGCAGGACAGACATCGGCACTGGGCCGATAGCCAGCGGAGGTCATTGGAGTTTCAGGTACAGATTTAGAGATAGGATTAGAAGTAGGCTATTTTAATTTTTGTTTTGTTTGATTGATCATGTTTGATTTTTAGTAACTTGAGACCTTGCTTGTGATTAGGTTAGAGACATGGTTTTTTTGCAGATATCTCCGACTCGTGGTACGATACGTTTTGGTGGAGATGGGAAGCTTAGCCCGCGCTTCATCGGCCCTTTCATTATCAGCGGGAGAGTCGGTGACATGGCATACAGGCTAGACTTGCCACTTGCACTAGTGGGAGTTCACAACGTATTCCACGTGTCACGTGGCTGACCCTAACCATGTGCTCGATCATTCGAAGATTGAGGTTGGACCTACTCTCAGTTATCCAGAGCAGCCTGTGGAGATTCTGGATCGCAGAGAGAAGGCATTATGGAACCAGGTGATACCCTTGGTACGTGTCGCATGGAGGCATCATTCTCCAGGAGAGTCTACCTGGGAGCAGGAGGATGAGATGCGCGAGCGGTACCCCTATCTTTTGGGACCTTGAGGTATACTTTTCTATCCTTCTCAGCAGTTTAGTTTCGCCTTTAATTTCGAGAATGAAATTATTTTAAGGAGGGTAGATTTGTCACTACCACTTTTCTAGCTTGAGGGTATTTTGGTCATTTTGGTCATTTTTGAAATTTTAAGAATTATTTGGAATTATTATGTATTATTTAGATTTATTGGAATTAATGTGATTTTTAGAGATTTTTAGTATAATTGATTTTGGTGTTTTAGTTGACTTTGACTTATGTTGACTTTGGAGACTAACCTAGGTCATGACTATGAGATTAGGATATGGAAACCTAGGTTGACTTAAGTTAGTGATAATTAACCCATTAGAATTTATTTTGGGAAAATAGGATTTGAATTGATTAGAAATGGCTTGTGATTTCACAAGTCATGACTTGTGACTTAGGCTTAATAGCCCATAGGCCCACACCATGAACCAAACCTAACCCTAATCAGCCCATGGCAGCCACCCTTGATCCTTTCTTCCTATTTAATCCCCTCCTAGAAATTAGGGCTAGCCTCCTTAGGAATTATTTGCTATTTTGGAAGAGGTGAGTCTCCATCTTTCCTAATCCCTAGAAAATCCATTTCAACTCCATTTTCCTCTAAACCAATTGCAATAGGACCTAATATTAGCCTACTTGCTGTTGGTTTTGAGTGATTGCAGGAAAGAAACAATTTGTTGGTGGCTTGAAGAACCCTTTCCATTTGGGGATTTTGACCCTTTGCTCATCAATAGGTATATTTCAATCTACTCCATGTAATTTTTGTTTAATTGCATTTCTAGGATGCCCTAGCCCTAATCTAACAGTAGGATAAGCTAAACCTAGAATTTGAGCCCATTACGTGTCCGTATCGGACACGTATCAGCGTGTGTTTGATTGTGTTCGACGAAATACCTCAAAGGGCATTTCGTTCGATTTTGTTGATTGTGTTTGAATAGAAAGCTAGGTCTTCACCACGCTTATGCATTTCTTTTGCTCTGAGCATGATTTCACATCGTGTCGAGTCGCACGGACATGCGGACACGTGGTCGCGCGTGTGCGTGCACAGGTACTGTGCGTGCCCTGCTGCACGGGTGCATTTGCGGCACGGACACGCGACGTAGACACGTGGGATTTGGCACACACCGAGGGGCAATGTCTGCCACCACGTGTGTCGAATTGCACGGCCTCATGTGTCGTGTCGGACACGCACGAACGTGTTCACTGCGCGTGCACTGTGCGGTTCAGTGCACTGGATATTGGTTTTGTGTTAATTCGATTTTAATGCTTTTAAATTGAGTTTTAATTGATTAATTAGATCCTATATGTGTTGTATAATCTATGTTAGACTAGGGTTACATGTTAGATTAAGTTTTAATGTGAATTTTTGGATTCGAATGGGTTAAAATCCTAAATAACTGATATTTCCCGATACATGTCATTTCAGTATTTTCCTAACCTAAATTCCCTGTTTAAATTTATGTTTTCAACTGATTAATAAACCCACATGATTGCTAGTTATGTTAACACAGTTTGTACTTTCGATTTTGGGTTTTGATGTGTTAAGAAGGATTCGAGCTGTGGAGTTGGATTCCTATTGATATTGTATAGGTTGTTCAATGAATGACTGATATGGTTTTTCCTATAAAACTAAGAATGGGGGTGGGGGCGGTTTGAATGTATTGAACTGTTAAGTTATTACTCTAGAACTGAATCTCTAAATGCTTGAACAGTATGGCCTATTTTCCTGAGTTTATGAACTGTTTGTTCATTGGGTAGCTGAGATCAAATCTCTGAATGCTACTCACTGATTTCCTATTTTACCTGGATTGTTCTTTGAACTGTTAAATGATTTTTGTGTTAATCTAATATATGGGACTGAACTAAAATGGTTCTAAAACCTGAAATTGATTTCCATTTCTTTTCTCTATTTCATTCCTAAAAACTGAGACTAATTCCCATTCCTGAGAGTGTGTTCATATAGGCAAATGTGTACTGTTGTTCCAAATTTCCTATTCGATTTCTAGCATCATATTTAACCCATTTTTACTGCTAATTAATGTAGTTCAAAACCTCATATTTAATCACCTATTTGTTTTCTATTGTGTGTTGATTTTTTGGATGGATTGGTGATGCCTAGAACTCAAACTGGATATTGTTATGGACTGGAAATAACTGAGATTGGGTAGGGACTGAGAGGAAGTTTAGATTGTATTGGACTGAATTCCCATTCCCTGAACTGATTTCCTTTTCATTTTATTGCAATGTTTGTTCTTCTTAAAAGCTGGAATATTTCCTGATAAACTGAAATCTGGGTATTGTGTACTGTGGACTGAACTGAGTGTGGGGGATTTGAATGTCATGAATTATGGACTATCTTTTAAACTTGAATTCCTGAGAACATTGACACAGGCTTTCTGAGTTTGTTGCTATGCTTCACATCACTTTGACACAGAGCATGTTTCCCTAACACACACACTTTCCTTACACCCTCACTCTCTAGACTCACACACACAAGTGTCTCACTAACCCTCAAGTGACACACACTCTTGTGCCCTCTCACACACACATGAGAGTGCATTGCCTTTCCATTTTCTATGTTTATGTATATGTATTGAGTTGTATAAATAGGTATCCTATATATATTAGTAATGTGTGTGTACATATATATTACATTAGATTCATTAGTAGGATGTGTGTTACTATATTACATTAATGTGTGTATTATAATTTAGATAAATATTGCCATGTGTAGATGTGGTTTGTAGGTTGGTTCATAGGCATGGTATAGCCTATGGCCTAGGCCCTTAGCCTATGGGTATATTTGTTAGACCTAGTATGGAGTCTAGAATAGACTGTTTAACCTTGTTAGAACCTAGAATGGCTTGTTAGACCTAGAATAGACTAGTTAGACTAGTTTGACTTAGGTTTGACTTGGTTGACCTAGTTTGACTTCTAGGGTTGACCAGAGTTGACCAAGAGTTGACTTTGGCCTAGATTGACCTAGATTCATGTAATATGCATCGAAGTGCATCTTATTACTATTCTGGACTTGTTATGACTTGTACTGTTCTAAATAGGAGCCAGACACCACTCCTCAGACAGTACTTTCATCTCGGACATTCAGTTAGCAGGCGAGTACATTCTTTGATCTTTTTATACCTGTCTGGACAATATTCTTGCTCTAGATTACTCTACATGATGCTGACACGTATCTTCACGGATTAGTACTATATGGATCATTTTTTGAGATGTTATCCCTCTATGGGTGCATCGGGTATTTTATGTTCATGTACTTTATCATGTGCATCAGGTACTCATTGTACTCGTACTAGTTCATGTTATTACATGTTCTCATGTGCTTTCATATACTTTATCACGTGCCTCATGTACTACTCATTACATGAGTTCACGTATCTTAGTTGTATTCATGTGCTTATAACGTAACTTGAATGGCTCCTTGTGTATTGATTGGGGCGGGGTGAGTAGAATTGGTTATGTGAACACTATCCCTAGTAGCTGTATAAATGTGCCTCCTTATTTGTATTCATGTGCCCCTAAGCCGTTTACATAACCATATTGTACTCTAAATCACGTAGTCACTTACAGTCTCTATATCATGTATTTACTTTCAGTTACAAAATATCTCCTGTTTACTTGTACTTCCATTCAACACTTCCTGTATTTTACTTTATTGCATGATTTATACTCCTAACCTGCTATGAATTGTTTGAGAGATATGTGCCCGTTCCCGTCCTGAATGGACCTGTTAAAAATTTTACAGAGGACGAGGAGGAGGCCTGCTTAGACACTTATTATGGGACAGCCTTAGAGGACACTTACGATCTGGACTTCCAGTCGGATCCCTTAGCAGTAGAGACAGTTGCTCCATAGTTAGTTTATCTTATTTTATAGCATTGGAGTTGAGTTGTATATACATTTGGGATCTGTATTATGTCTGGATATTGTGGAGTTATTATAGACGCTTAGCTCTCTCTCTCTCTTTATCTGTATTTCCTATGGATTTGGATCTTGCATCTTATTATCTATCTATCTTCCTTTCATGTTCTACCTTAGCTGTGATTGAGATATATTCTGTTATGTCACCCCCATTCGGGGAGTATAACTGTTTATTACCTATAACTGTTAGATGTTGTGACCTAGGACAGCGTTCTACCGCCGACACTACGGCGTAGGTTGGACGTACCCACGTCTCGTGCCCTTACTCTAGGGTGCGGGTCGTGATACTCCGTTGCTGCTGCCTCCCTGGGAGTCTCGCCCCCTCTTGAGCCTAAGCTCAAGATCATCCTCTGCAGCTAGTGCGTCCACCAGGATCTCCTCAAATGTAGCGCTACGGGCGTTCTTGGTGTAGGACTTGACCTCCTTTACCAAGCCCTTCCGGAACCTCCGGGCCTCCATCGTCTCCGACAAGTCCTCCATAAATCTGTTCAGGCGGTAGAACTCTCCTGCGTACGCCTCCACAGACTGGTTCCCCTGGACTAGGGACTCGAACTGGGTCTCGAGGGCTCCCAGCGCTGCATCTGGGAAGAATTTATCCTTGAACAGCTTCTTGAATGCTGCCCAAGTCTGTCCTACTGTGCCAACCCTCGGGTCGGTCTGGTACCATGTACGGGCCAGATCCTGCATCATGCTGGCCGCTGCCTCTATCTGGAGCCTCGTCGAGATCTCAGCCAACCTTAAAATCTCCTACATATGCTCGATCCACTCATCGGCATACAAGATCCCCTCTGTCCCTCGGAAGTCCCTCGGGTGCATCTTCTAGAAGTCCTAGATGCCCTTCTCCCGTGGCTGGTGCGGCTGCGGGGCTGCCGCTGGCTGAGCTATGACTCTCTCTACTGCAGTCTCTGCCAGCTCAATGCCTCGTGTGAGCTCCGCTGTATGCCTCTGCTCCTGGGTCTGCTGACCCTCCATGTACTGCCGAAAGAAGGCTAACAGCTGTACGGCATCAACTGTCCCCGCAGGTGGCTGCTGCTGCTGAAGCACATCCGGAATCACCGGACTCGGCTCATGCCTCACAGCTGGTAGGGCTCCTCCAAAAACTGCTGAAATGTCTACCCCTGTTGGCCTGACTGGGGCTGCGGTACCAGGGGCTGGCTACTGAGTGTGAGAGGTGGCAGACCTCTCCTCGGTATCCCCTGGCCCTGGCGATGCGATCGCGTCTCGACCATCCTGGAGACACAGATCAAAAGAAATAATTGCTGAGAATGAGTCGAAATATCAAAGGAGGACAGTTTAAATTCAAAGGAAGACAATAAGCAGCAAATTTAGATATATGGAGTCTGATAAAGAGTTTTTCCTAATGTGATTGAGTACCTTAAAAATTAATGTCCTATATCCTACTGCAGGCTGTAGTGATACTCTAGTTTGAATACCACTACGCTTCTAGTCTCAACCTGCATGGGCCACCACTAAAAACGTGTCACGATCCGCACCCTAGAGTAAGGGCACGAGACGTGGGTACATCCAGCCTACGCCGCAGTGTCAGCGGTAGAACGCTGTCCTAGGTCACAACATCTAACAATATAAAGCTAAACAGTTTATACTCCCCGAATGGGGATGACATAGCAGAAAGTAAACTCAATCACAAACTAAGGCAGAAGATAAGATAGAATGATAGATAGATAAACTGCTGAAATAAAAAAAAATCCCAAGTACAAACAGAGAGTCTAAGTGTCTAAGGTAAAACATATCCCAAATCCCAAGTATCAATATATACAATCATCCAGAATGAATATAAATAAAGACATCCTAGTCTAGAGGAGTGTCGTCCACAGCTAAAGGCTCCTGCAGCTGGTCCAAGTCTGTACTATCATCTAGGGTAGCCCCATAATAAGTGGGACAGCCAGCCTCGTGCTCATCCTCTGTAATATTTCAACTGGTCCAGTCAGGACAGGAGCGAGGACAATACATCTCAACAAGTCATAAGATGAAAGGAAGTATAATCATGCTAGAGAATAAAATATAGGAAACTGAAGAATAGCATAATGTAAGAGAGAGACAGTAAGTAAATATCTATAATATATAAAAGAGAGACAGTGCTAGTGATTTAGAGTACAGACGAACATGTGAATGGCTTAGGACTGATTAATGACTACACTAAGAGTGATTCATGACTACACTACTTTGGATATTTATTCACATGACCATTCATACTCCCCTCGTACCCTAATCAATACACAAGGATCCAGTCAAGTTACGTTAAGATTCGTGACTAAACTAGTACCCGTATAGGGTGATTCATGAATTGATTCGTGAAGGCTCGGTGATCATGAGAGTACATGAGTCACTAGCTGATTCCTAAAGATTCATGATAATAGAAGCATAAGATACGTGATGTAAGTGAACCACACTGGTCAAAAGTATCTGATGCTCCCGAGAATGATAACATCTTTTGAAGGGATCCATATAGTACTAATCCGTGTTCTATCGTGTCAGCATCAAGTAAGATAGTCTAAAGCAGGAAATATAATCCTAAACATGATATGAAATGATCAGAGAATGTACTCGCCTGCTATCTGAATGTCCAAGGTGAATGTACTGTCCGAGGAGTGGTGTCTGGCTCCTAATCAGAACAACACAAGTCACAACAAGTCTAAAATGATAAAATAAAGCTCTACTATGCATTCTACATGAGTTTAGGTCAAACTAGGTCAAAGTCAACTCTTAGTCAACCCTGGTCAACCAAGAAGTCAAACCTAGGTCAACTATGGTCAAACTAGGTCTACAAGTCCAAACTAGTCTAAACAAGGCTAAACAAGTCTAATATAGACTCCCTAGTCAAACAGACACACACAGGCCATAGGCTATATTATGCCTATAGGCCAACCCATAACACATGACTATATGACATCATCTTTATCAAAATACTACACATATACAAATAGGCTATTATAACTATTGACCCACATATATATATATATATATATATATATATATATATATATATATATATATATATATATATATATATATATATATATATATATATATATATATATATATATATATGTATATTTTATATATATATATATATATATATATATATATATATATATATATATATATATATATATATATATATATATATATATATATATATATATATAATACAAATAGGCTATTATAACTATTGACCCACATATATATATATATTTTATATATATATATATATATATTTTATATATATAGATATATATATATATATATATATATATATATATATATTTATATATATATATATATATATATATATATATATATATATATATATATAATATATATATTATATATATATATATATATATATATATATATATATATATATATATATATATATATATATATATATATATATATAGGATACAAAAAAAAAATATATAGGATACAAAATATATATATATATATATATATATATATATATATATATATATATATATATATATAGGATACAATGTGTGTGTGTGTGGATAGAGGAGGAATGTGTTGACAGGTAATGTAATGTGTGTATGAGTATACATGATTTAGTTTGTGGGTGAGAGATGAATTTACATATGTGTGTGATAGGAGGAAAACATGTGTGGTGAGCATGTGAAACAAGATTCAATATTAGGCCTAACAATGACAGTAAAACAATGGGGAAAAATCAGGACAGTTGGTGTGTGTGTCCAGGTGACAGGAACTTCTAGAGATAGCAACATGTATGCAGGAACACATTAAGGAACTGAAACATGTGTGTCTAGGTAGAACCCTGTGCTTGTAGTGTATAGCTGACAGGAATGTATGGTGTTGGCAGGACATAAGAGTGTATAGTATAGGCAATTAAGTTCCTAGGATATGAGGGTGTGTGTGCCAGGAATATTTGCAATGTGTGGGATGGGTGTTAGTATTCTCAGGAAATGTATCAACTGGGAACTGTTCTCAGGATATCCAATTGACAGTGACAATGGGGAACATGCCCAGGTTTGTATCAAATCAGTTCATTAAGAATTGGCCATTCATTTCAGGTTTCATGAGAAGGAAAAGAAAATCAATCATTGAAACCTACACTAATCTCAGGTTTGCATCTCAAGATTAACATCCAACACAGTAAAATACTAAGTGCAGTTCTCAGATTTCAATCTCAGGAATAAAAATCTCAGGTTTTGTACATGTGTAGGAATAGATAGGTGACAGTGCAAAATGCCACAGTGTGAACTGTGGTGTCTCAGTTTTCAAAATTAAAAGGAAGAGCCTATTTCAATTCTACAACAGTATTCATAATTAAAACTTATTCAAAAACTGAAATGGAGAATGACTTCAATGTCTCAGTTCAATGTGACAGTGCAAACATGGGATTTTCAGGAATCATACAGTGGAGAATGATATGCAAATGAGTTCTCAATTCAATAAGGATGAATGAAACCCAGGTTTTAACAACAATAACATATGGTAAGGTATCAGCTTAAGAAGAACTTTACTGAGATTGAAATCTCAGGAAAATGACAGTTCCTCAATTCCCATATTCGAATCCATACTGTCAAATCTCACCTATGGATCAAAATCTATTCTATTTAATAAAATCAACTTAACATGAACAATCGACAATGTGGATCACTTGGCAATTTAAGACACCAGTCAAGACTAAATTAAAACAGGAATTAATTCAGTGAGGAATTGTCATGTGAAATAAACTCTGTGTACCAGTGTACATCAGTTTCCCTTCCCTGTGATTCGAACTTTTATTCAATAATTCAATCACAAAGTAAAACCCTTACATCCTAACTTGACATTTGATGAGTAGTAATTAAAATCATCACAATATTCATGATATTAAATCATTAATGCAATCTGAATCAGAAAAAAAAACAGTGAGACAGTTCACTGATATTGGCAGTATCAGAAAAATGGGGATATCCCTATTAACCATTGAAATAACAATAATAATCCATAAAAAAGGTTGGTAAACAATATTTATTGTGTGCACGTGTTATACACTCAATTTCGTGTCCTGAAACCAGACACAGATGTGTCCAAACAAATGCACACGCGCACACGAGACTGCACGAGCTCGGTTGGCCGGTGCACGTGTCCGCACGCACCCGACACGCCACCAAGTGACACGAGACTTGGGGAGTGTCGTGTCAGACACTGCCCCGAGCTCCACGTCAAAAGACACGCGTCCACGTGTCCTATACAAGTCGCACGACCCTGCGGGTAGCAGGACAGTGCGCCCAGGCGCGCACGACCGTGTCCGCGAGTCCAATGTGACTCGGACACGACTTAAAACCAGCTCAGTGCAATAGAAACCCTTAAGCGACCCAAAAATATGAATTCCTATTCAAACACAATTTGAAATCTCGAACGAAATGCCCTTTGTGGCATTTCGTCGAACACTTGCGCGTGTCACTGATACGTGTCCGATACGGACACGTATAGGACATGAAAATTGGCAAACCCTATACCTACAGAATCAGGACACCTAGGGCTAGATGTCTATACAATTTAAACCTAGTTTTAATGGGTGGAATAGAATGTACCTATGGGTATTCTTCAACACAACAAGTCTCTTCCAAGGAGTTCTTCAAAGCCACCCAAAATCCCCAAATTGATGCAAATCTGAGATTTGACTCCACCATCAGCAAGAAAACATTGATTAGATCATAATGGAAGAAATTCCAATCAAAGAGGAGTCCTATTGATTAAACTAGGAAGAAATTAAATGAAGGCTTACCTATTCCTTAGGAGAATGAAGAACTAATAAAGAAAGAGGCACAAATCCCTATAGAGACATTATATAGGCAAGGGGGGTCTTGGCTGGTCATAATAGTTAGGGTTAGGGTTTTTAGTTTTCATCCTATGGCTATGAATGAATCAAGGGAAAATGGATGGCCTAGAACAAAGGGTTCTTTCCTAGTCTCTTGCAAATCACTTAACCATAACTAAACTTGACTTAACCCCTTAACTAAAACCATCTAATTCTCAAAGTGGCTCACTAAATTAGTTATGACCCATCTAGGTTAGGTCCAATCTAGGTTAGGCTAACCAAATCACATGACAATAATTAAACTAGTATTTAAATCACACCATTCAATTAAATTATTTAAAAATTCCTAATAAAATATATGAAATTTAAATAATTCTAAAAATGACAAAAATACCCTCAAACTAGAAATGTGGTAGTGACAGACGGCGAAAACCTTAAATTTCCACATCCGAGAAATAAGTCCAAAATCTGACTATATGTCCTCACTATGCCAGCTAACATGACTATCGAAGATTCTAGATCCCATAACTGAGGTGACCTAGCCCATATGATTTTTTACTCAGAAGAAAAAAGCAAACATAACACAGGAACAACAGAACAAATTGATCAGTCAACAAGGAACAGATGGAGTCGAATTTCAAGATAGTTATAAGAGACAATTGCAGGATTGGAATAGAGAAGAACGGAACTTGCAGCAAGATCTCTAATGGTCTATGCATCCTCGACTGTCCTGATGATAGCTCGCCCTGCTGGTTTCCCCTGGTCTGCTGATGATGCTGCATGAACCGCTGCTGCTGCCACCCTCACTTTTTCCAGTTAGGGGTAAAATGGTAATTTTCCATTTTATAATATTTTTGGAAATTTTATTTCATGAATATTATTATTTAATTATTATAGGAGTCGGGTTCGAATTTCATCGCATTCCGAGTTAATTCGGGACCCCGGTGAATTTCGACTTGAGCTGTAATTAGCATGTTAGCTAACCATGGCCCACCACACTAAACTTTAGGGTTTAGGAGTTTGGACTAGTCCCCCATGAGTAATTTAGTTTAATTATAATTTTTAATTATTTTTAGCAACTTCCTAAACCTAATTTGGAATTATTTTAACATTAGGCTTAGGGAGGGGCAAACTTGTAATTACAAGTGCCCCTCACCCATGCCATGCTTGGCCGGCCAAGAGAGAGCCCCCCCCCTCCCCCTTTCTTCTCCACTAAGCAACTCTCTCTCTCTCTCTTCCAAATTCAATTTCTTCTCAAGCTCTTCTTCCTCCAACCATTCCATTTTAGGTATGCCTTTATTTCTTCATTTATTTCTCATTTGCATTCATGTCCCACACAATAAATGGAGGGGAGAAGATTCTCCACCATTTGCCCGCAAATTTGTAGGTTTTTCCTAGAAAAATAGGTTAAGGATTTATTAGGGTTTAATCCTTTTTGAATGGTATATATATATATATATATATATATATATATATATATATATATATATATATATATATATATATATATATATA